>PVIH01017501.1:26637-41819 GCA_004025045.1 Sigmodon hispidus
CACATTACTAGCTAGCTCTTTCTTCTTAAATCAACCCATTTCCATGAATCTACCCACCACGTGGCTTGCAGCCCGTGGCTCACCTGAATTCCTACATGCTTCTTCTTCGGGGGACAGATGGCGACTAGTAAACTCCACCCCTTCTTCCTACCTGGCTGCCTCTGATTCTCCACCCACTTCTATGGTGCCCTGCATGGGTTCAAACATTTATTTATATTGTACAGAGAACATTCCACCACACTCAGGTTTGTTACTAACCATCTCTTAAAACTTAACCCATTTCTATTAACATTTCTATTAATCTTTGTGCTGCCCTGAGGCTTTTGGCTTTTACCTCTATCTCGTTTTGTGTGTCTGACTCATTCTGCAGCTAGCTGGTAATTTCCTAGATTCTGCCATTTTTTATCCCAATGTCCTTAGTTTTGTTGTCCCGCCTACACTTCCATCCTGGCTACCAGCTAGTCAGTTCTTTATTAACCAATGAGAGTAATACATATTTATGGTATACAGAAAAATTATTCCACAGCATTTATCCCTTTTTGTCTAATTAAAAAGGAAGGTTTTAACTTTAACATAGTAAAATCATATATTTAAAAATCTAATTATTAATTAAGAATTACAATTACAATAGCTAGTCTATTAGTAGTTGGCAAATTTAGAGAAAATACTCTATTATTTATCTTATCTTTATGAGCCTAAAGTTTTAAACCTAATATACTTTTTATCAAAACGAAGGAAAGCTAACTAACTAGTCCTTAACTCCATCAAAGACTCCAGAAGGGCAAAATGTTACTTAACTACAGGGACATGTGCCTGTCTGGATAAGCACTCTAGCTCTTCTGTGATATTGAGGCACTCATCTTCAGCCTACAGGCTTAGGATAACTGACAGACTTTTCTGTGAAGCAGAAATTTTGAAGGCCTGTCCCACCTTATCTTGGCAAAGTTTGGCAGTTGCTTTCTTTTGCGTCCTGCTCGTCCAGTTTGGACAGTGTAGTGTCAGCAATTGAGGCAAGGACAATTTATTTGTCCAAATGGTTAGCTTTTGTCATAAAGAAAAAAAAATCCATGGAGTTATGTCAATGTCCACTATCTTTTTTGAAGTAAATTGGTGCTGCCAGAAGCAGACATGTCTCACTGTCAAAAAAAAAAGTCATATGTCATTAAAACATGTTAAATGTCATATTCTATAGGTCTTTGAAGTGTTTGAAGACCATGTATCAAAAAGTATTTGTTTAATCTTGAAAACATGCCAGATTCGACTATAAATTTGATTATTATAGATGAATAACTACTAACCTGTATTTCTTAGTTATATATTACATTTTTAAATAAACTATATAGATATGAGCAGCATAGGTATAATACCTTAAACAAAAATAGTAACATCCAAACAGTACAACAAAATTAATTTTAAATTTGTATTAATATGCTAAAATCTATGCCAATACAAAATATTTAAGACTAGTAGTTGGCTTTTTAGTTTAATAATCTACCCTTTATTCTATTTTGTCTATATTTTTCCTTTTTATTTTCAGAACAAGATCCCTGAATCTAATCCTCTTTGTTCAGCTTTTTTCCTGATCATTACCAATAATAATTTGTAACCAACTCCTCTTAAATGACAATAAATAGCCATAGTCTGCCTTTGGGGAATGTGGGAGTTGTGTTGTCTAGACTGCTTCCCATTGGCTGGGGGCACTGGTATCTTTAGAGAAACCTTGAGAAAATCATGTAATTGTTAGGTCTTGGTTGGAGTATTCTGTGAGTCTGTATCATCTTATTCAGCAGCCTTGAAGCTGTTCTGGATGTTAGATCACTTTACCCATCCATTTTCATCAGTGTCTGATCCCTTTGCTCTGAAAGTACATAACCTTTTAAAGGTAACATACATATCTGCATTAATAAAAGTATAGGCTGTGCATTGTGCATTAATTCAGCCAAAAATGATTTTTGTTATGTGTTTGAGAAGGTAAAATATACATCACTTGTCTTGCATTTCTAGATTTATTTCTTTATGTCTATAGTCAGAATTTCAGGGAGTCTTTCTTGATTAAACATGATCATCTTTAATCCAGAATAAATCTACAGCTTTTCATTTTCTGTGGAAATAAAACTATAACCTCTCCCCCAAAATAACACAGCTTCTGACTTCAATTTTTAAGTCAAAGTATGTTAAAAAATATATAGATTGGTTTCATCTAGCAGTCTTTATAAACCAGTGTCTGTTAGCAGCTAAACAATTTAAAGACAGCAAAATAATATATAGGATCCAGACTCTCTGTGTATTTCCCATTTTACATTTTTTATTACTTTTCTCCCTTTTTAAGGACTTTATGATTTTAAACCTACTTTTTATGATGTCTATACTTTCTCTTTTCTCTTCTAAGCCTATATTTTTTAACACACTACAACCTGTTAAGAAGTTTTTCCCCCTTGCCAGAATTTATCTTTACTGTGTGTCTGTATTTTTTTCCTGACCATAGGAGATAAATTTTAAATTGCTCCGTGAGCTGTCACCAGTGTAGCTTAGTTGAGTGCATGGCAGCTGGCTCTTCCCCCAGGCAGCTGCTGAGAGGCATTTTTCTTTTCCTTTCTGTTTTTCATTTTTATTATTTATTTAAAAGATTTTATATTTTATTTTACATACCAACCACAGTTTCTACTCCCTCCCCTCTTCCTACTCACCCCTAGTTTCCCTTCCCCCCAACCCCCTCCACTCCTCAGGGAGTAAGACCTCCCATGGGGGGTCAGCAAAGTCTGGATATCAGATTGACACAGGACTGAGCCCCTCCGTCTGCATCAAGGCTGAGCAAGGTGTCCCTCTATAGAGAATGAGATACAAAAAACTGGCTCATGCACTTGGGATAAATCTTAGTCCTACTGACAGTGGCCCCATAAACTTCCCTAGCCACACAACTGTCATCCACATTCAGAGGGTTTAATCCTATGCAGGTTCCCCAGCTGTTAGTCCAGAGTCAGTGAACTCTCAGTAACTTGGATCAGTTGTCTCTGTGGGTTTCCCTATTATGATTTTGACCCTTTGCTCATATAATCCCTCCATCTTCTCTTTGACTGGACTAGGAACTCAGCCCAGTACTTAGCTATGGATCTCTGCATCAGCTTCCATTAGTTGCTGGATGAAATTTCTGTGATGATAATTAGGGTGTCATCAATTTGTTTACAGGGAAAGGCCAGTTCAAATACCCTCTTTATTATTGCTTGGAATCTTAGCTGGGTCATTCTTGTGAATTTCTGGGTATTTCCCTAGGAATATTTCTCCCTAACCCCCAAATGGTTCCCTCTATCAAAATATCTGTTTCTTTGCTTTCCCTCTCTGTCTTCCTCCAACTCAACCATCCTGTTCCCTTGTATTCTCTTCCCACTTCCCCTTACCCCCTTCCATCATGCTCCCAATTTACTCAGAATATCATATCTATTTCTCCTTCTCAGGAAGAACCAGAGATAAGAGACAAGTTTCTGTACTGTGGCTGGCATAAGAGATTTTAGGAACCCACCACTAGGCTTATCGCATGGCACCATGGCAGCTCAAGCTTGACAGATGTATCCTTGTACTGAGGTCAGCATGAAAGACTAGAAACTTGCCTTTGGCTCTGTTTCTGTGTGTTTAAAACTTTTTTTTAAGCTTTTACATGTCTTATGAAGAAATTCTGGCCTGACATTGGGACACTATTTGTAAACAAAGTTTCTGTTCTGCCAGCAGCTCCCAAATAAATACCCTGAAGTTTATATTAATTATAAGTACTCAGCTGATAGCTCAGTCTTGTTACTAACTACCTCTTATGACTTAGCCCATTTCTATTAATCTATTAATCTTGTGTTGCCTCAAGGCTTATGACTTTTATCTCTTCCTGTCTTGTATATCCAATTCATTTTATATCTGGCTGGCAACTACCTAGACTCTATCTTTCTTCATTTCACCAAGTTAAGTTTGGTTGTACTACCTATACTTTGTGTCTGGCTATCTGACAGTCAGCTCTTTATTAACCAATAAGAGTAATACATATTTACAGTATACATAGGATTATTCCACAGCACCATGTCTTAAAGATTTTACCATCCCTCATGGCACTATCATCTAGAGACAAAGCCTTCCATGTTAAGCTTTTGGTGGACCTTGATTAAAAAGATGAAATAAAAGAACCTTTTGTTAGCATTCATCCTGAGAAAGCAAGACAATCTACTTTAAGATCTTTTAATTAATCATGTCTACACAATCCATTCTTCCAGTATAGAAAAGTCGCCTAGCCTCAAGGTTCAGCCCACAGTTCCACAGAAGCAGATGCCATCCCACAAAATCACACATATGTTTATATGATTTTATGCTGATCAGCCTAGGGCCCAGGCATATATAATTTACTGACTCTTTACTCTTATCTCTTTACTCATGATTATCTTGTTCAGCCATTTGGCTCGGAACCTTCTCTCAGCAGCATTTCAACTTCGTTTCTCTGCATCTCAAGTCACCTCTGACAGCTCTGAGAAGTTCCCAAAGCTTTCTTAGTCTGGTAGCCCCGCCCACACTTCCTGTCTGCCTTCAGCCAACCATTTTTATTAAACTAGTAAGCAGGACAATTATTTACAATGCAATAATATAACCCTTCTACAATAATACTCATGACTATTAGTTTGTGTCAAAATTTAATCAATATAGCTAGATGCCAGTAAGTAAACAAGCAATTAGAGACTGTTTAATAATACAAATTTGCTTTATGGTGTATTATGTGTTATTCTGACCAACAGGATGAGAAAACGGAGACCCGAGACCTAGAGGGGAGAAATGAAAGGGTCAAGAGACACAAAGAACATGGCGGCAGTATTCTGATCGAGCTGCAAAATTTTATTTTTCTCAGGGGGTTTATATAGTAAAGAAGGAGGTCAGCAGAGCAGAGGGTCATGGGGAGGGTTGCTATGCAACCTAATCATGGAGTGTCTTAAGTGCAGATTATTTGCATAGGTGTTCCTTTCTGGCAGGAAGATAAAGCTATTTCTGGCAACCTAGGGTGAGTTACATAATTGCTAGTAAATGGCTAACTAACAAGAGGGGAATAGAGGTCTATAAACATGGCTAACTCATAAACTGAAAATGGCTAAGCTAACATGGCTATACTAAAGTCAATACAGGCTTTGGATCCTGGCATCTCCTCCCCTAATTTTTTTTTTTTGAGGCAAATTTAAAATCATAACTTGAGTGGACATTAACCAGGAGAAAGAAATAGAGGCCTGATCCTCCCAAATTTCTTGTCTAGCAGGGGGAACCTTCTGTAGCTTGGTGAGGAAAGCTTCCTTTCCACATAGCAGATGCCTTTTGGGGAAAGAGAGGGTCTAGGTACCTCTGGGCATCAACCTCTGTGCAATCAGAAGACCCAGAGACAGAATGCATGGTCCTCTCCTTGTAGTGCTTTGCCTTGCACCCTCACTGGTGCCCATGTCTGTCAGGGACAGACACACATCTCTCTGGGTTTTATGTGGCTCCTGAAGGAGATTTGTCCTCAATAGGTTCATCTTGTCCATGGTTAGCCAGGTCAAGCCTATGATAGTGGACTTGAATGGGTTTGGAAGCCAGGGAGTCTACCTGTTGGCAAATAAATCTAATGAGCCTGTTAAAGGCCCATGGTCCAAAAGCTATTAATAGCAAAAATCCTATAAAGGGTCCTAAAAGGGAAGGTAAAAGAGTAGTAACCCAAGGGGAGATGGAAAACCAGCTTTTAAACCATCCTTCCTCCTGCTCTCTTTGCTTTTTTTGCACTCCAATCCTTCTCTAACCTTAGCTATACTATCTCTAACTATCCCTGTGTGATCACTATAAAAGCAACATTCCTCTTTAAGTGCAGCACAGAGGCCTCCCTGCTGGAGAAACAGGAGCTCTCACCCTCATCGTGGATTCTGCAAATCTACCTCAGATAAGTAAACAAATGATCTTTCTAAGCTAGAAATGCCTGGCCCACCATGTGTAATTAAGGAGCTGATGAGGATAACTAGAGGGTGTGCTAGTACATTATACAGTAAGGAGAAGGCATATACCTAAAAGAATAGGTCCTATCTACCAAAGAACTCCAGCAGGGTCACACTCCCAAGGTAAAAACAACCAGCATTACAATCTAAGCAAAATTTGCATTAAAAGACAAGAGCTGCTGATCCGGTTCCACCCCTTTGGCAGAGAGTGCTTCTCAGCTCCAATGCTCTGAGCTCTCAGCATCAGCCAGCAGGAGGTCCCTGACTCCATCCCAGGAGACTGCTGTCCAGGAGTGGCCACAGTGCAGGCCAACCACTCAAGCATCCAAATAGGGTTGTCTGCATCCTGTGGAAAAAACACAAATAGACCCTCTTCCCCACACCAGAACTGGGTCTGGCCTGCCATCTGCCAGATTTTTTTCATTTATCCTGAGGTAAGGCCACATTGCTAAGCCTCCAGTGTCTATCAGCTGCAGTATGTGACTAAGAACCCACATTTAAAATATAAAAAAATGAAGAATAAATGGTCTTTGGGCATGGCAGCATACTCTCCCTTTTTAGTTTTAAAAAGACAAACTTTAAGAGTGCAATGGGAGCTCTTCCACAATTGTCAGACCCACGAGAATTATAAAAATCTCAGTCTTCAGCACAAAATTTGGCAAAACTTTATCTGTTTTCATTTCTTTTGGACCCCATAAGCAACAGCTTTTAGCATCCTTAAGCTTTTCCCTAGAATGTGCAGAGGCAAAAATAAGATGGAAATAAGTATCAACACAAACATGAATATAGGCTATCCTTCCAAAGGAGTGAATATGAGTAACTTCCATCTGCCAAATATGATTAGGAGCAATGCCCCAAGGATTCACTCCAAAATAGGTTACTGGCAGAAATTCTATACACAAAGGACACTGTTTGACTATTTGAGTGGCTTGGTCTTTTGTGATCTTGAAATGAAATTTCAAAGATCCAGCATTAAGCTGAAATCTCTGATGGGCTTGAAAAGCATTATCAAATGCATTAAACATAACATATGGTGATTCAGTAAGCTGATCAGCAAGGGCATTGCCCTCACCAGGAAGGTCAGAATGAGTCTGTAAATATCCGACATAGAGAAGCTGAGTTCTGTCCCACAAAGGCCTGTATTTTTAATAAAAGCTAACACACTTTACTCACAGGCATAATAACTCACTGTTTCTAAAGGGCCAAGGATCCATGCCACATATTGACTGTCAGTGAACAGATTAAATGGTTCAGAAGAATATGTATTTAAGGCCAGTTGTACAGCTAGAAGCTCTGCCACCTGAGGTAGGCTGCTGTGATTTGCACCTCTGTATGTGGTGGAGAAACTACCATAGCACGGTCATTGGAGGATCTATCCATAAACACATTTCTAGCATTCTGTAAAGCCCATAATGAAATAACTTTTCCCAAACACACTGGATGAGTCTTTAAAAAGTCAATCAATTTAGAGGAAGGATAATGATTATCAAACTCACACATTTTTGAGCACATAAAAACAGTCTATTCTGAATTAGTGGCTTGTACCCACCCACACCTGTCATGAATATCCAGAGTCCATGCTGATCCAGGAACCTGCTAGGTAACCTGGGCCCTCACTGAATCCTATGCTAAAAACCCTGGCTTCCCAGGCCTCTCCAGTGCCTGCACACATTAAACAAAAGGCTCTCAAAGACAAAGGCTGAATTCATGGCTTGTATCCACTACATAACTTTATGTGGTGCAATGCCAAGTATCTGTAAGCTTAGCTTAAATCTTTTTTGAATTACATTTAATACAGCCAAGCAATAAGACAGAACAACTTTAACAGAGGAGGCATTTGTAAAGGGTTTTATATAAGGAATTCAAACTAAACCACATTCATGGTACACTATTAAAATTCTAAAGCAAAAGTAAGAGAGACATGGAAGAACATGCCTATTGTCCTGGCTATACCACGAACTAAGGCCAGAATAAAGCCTTTTTAGAAAACATTGGCAGTTTCTCAAAATATAAAAAGCATAAGCTGCCATGTAACTCTGCAATCTTCTTGGAATCTAGCTAAGAGAAATATAAGTATGTATGTATTATTATAAATTCATAAACACTATGTAATATATAGTTCATGCAATAGCATTCAGAAATAATAAAGGAGAAAATACTAACACATGCTACATACATTATGCTGGGGAAAGAAGCATGATATAATGAAGATTTTTTTGTGTAGCCCTGGCTACAGAGATCCATCTGTCTCTGTCCCCTGAGTGCTAGGAGGCATTTGGATTCTTGATCAAAACCTGTCATGCTTTTGGAGACTTGGTTTTTAATTTTGTTCACAAGCAAATATTACTTATTACTTATTACTACCTGCATACTCTTTTAAGGGTTAACCTGAAAGACCCCATCAGCATTTCACCTGTCCATGAACATGAAACATGAATTAACATAGGAATCACCTGACTCCACGGAGAACCAGATGTGATTTACTAGAAGCTAGTGCAGGGGAACATATGACAAATGGTTAAAGGCTGTTCAGCTCATATGGTGTTCTTACTTCACATAAAACACAGAATTGAATTAGCACTTATCTTTCTCTAGACAGGTTCAGTGCAACCTAGAAAATGTCTACACTACAATTTACTTTTCCTACAAGACCAACTGTTCTGACTGACCAAACCTGAAACATCTCCCATAAAATCAATGCTTTAATACTGTAAGAGTTCCTTAACACCATAATTCAAATACTAAAGCATGCTTGCTTCTATCAAAAGAAATTCCTTTTACTTAACCCTAGTTCCTTGTGCCTTGAGGGACTTCCTGAGTCTGCTAGTAAACAAATCCTGTTTACTGAATGCTTGTATTTTCTTATCTTGTGCTGTCACAATTTCAATCCTCTGAATCTGACTTATGACTGGGTTTGTTCGTGGTGATTCCTGACCAGACCTATGTGTCTTGCCATGGTGGCCCAATGACTTTAGGTGGCACTAACCCCTGGGTATGACATTGTTCCTCCGATCTCCACAACCTTTGAGCCCCATGTTCAGGCGCCAATTGTCCCAACCAGTGGGATGAGAAAACGGAGACCCGAGACCTAGAGGGGAGAAATGAAAGGGCCAAGAGACACAAAGAACATGGCGGCAGTATTCTAAAATTTTATTTTTCTCAGGGGGTTTATATAGTAAAGAAGGAGGTCAGCAGAGCAGAGGGTCATGGGGAGGGTTGCTATACAACCTAATCATGGAGTGTCTTAAGTGCAGATTATTTGCATAGGTGTTCCTTTCTGGCAGGAAGATAAAGCTATTTCTGGCAACCTAGGGTGAGTTACATAATTGCTAGTAAATGGCTAACTAACAGGAGGGGAATAGAGGTCTATAAACATAGCTAACTCATAAACTGCAAATGGCTAAGCTAACATGGCTATACTAAAGGCCAATACAGGCTTTGGCTCCCAGAAATATGTTTGCCATGTTTTAGAATATTTTCAGAGTATGTTCAGAAAGCCAAGTTTATTCTAAATACTGGCCTTGCTTAAAATCAATTTAAAATGACATTTCTTTGGTGATAATTATATAATAATAACAAAATGATAAGTCTAAAATTGAAAGAATCTACGAATCAAGTAAACTCCCCCAAGAAATAAAGCCACTAACAGCCCAGTGTCACTCGGCTCTCTGTGTTCCTCAAAATGCTTATTCTCGAAATAAATCTTCCCAGTCTGAGGTGAAGAACTGTGGCTCTTTGGTGGGGGAGGCCTGTGGCTCTTTGGTGGGAGAGGACTGTGGCTCTTTGGTGGGGGAGGACTGTGGCTCTTTGGTGGAGGAGGACTGTGGCTCTTTGGTGGGGGAGGACTGTAGCTCTTTGGTGGAGGAGGATTGTGGCTCTTTGGTGGGGGAGGCCTGTGGCTCTTTGGTGGAGGAGGACTGTGGCTCTTTGGTGGAGGAGGACTGTGGCTCTTTGGTGGAGGAGGACTGTGGCTCTTTGGTGGAGGAGGACTGTAGCTCTTTGGTGGAGGAGGACTGTAGCTCTTTGGTGGGGGAGGATTGTGGCTCTTTGGTGGGGGAGGATTGTGGCTTTTCTGGGAAGAAGAACTGAGACTCTTTGTAAGGGCAGCACTATAGCTCATTGATGGGGGAGGACTGTGGCTCTTTAGTGAGGAAGAACTGTAGCTCTTTAGTGAAGAAAAACTGTGGCTTTCTGGTGGGGGAGATGGGACTTTGAGTGGCTTTGCTTCTTTTGCAAAGGCACACCCTCCATCATAGCCCAGAGAACATGCCTCACAATTGGTTCTGTCATGGGGTCCATTCAAAAGCACCGTCTCAGGAGGTTTCTCATTCAAGTTCTTGAAGCCATGTCCATAGTATTTCTGCAGAATATATTTAACTAGTTTCTCCAGAATCCTTTGGATGCTTTCTATGAAGAACTCAGGATTCTCAAATTGAGACATCGAATACTTCTGGCACCTCTGAGCAAAGATCCTCATGAGAACCCGGCCCTGAGATTTCCCAGGCTCCCGGTATATGTGGCACAGGATCTTCACTTGGGCAGAGATCCACCATCTATTACATATGGAACACTGGAACCTGTAGGCAGAACAAACCATTGACCTGAGAGGAAATGGTCAGCTAGGAATCCCCTTTATCTGGTGTGACCTGGTCACAGATAAGCAAGGATAAGAGGAATTGTGTTTTAGATACTTTCTGGCTACTCCTGAGTCTTCCTCTTTGGTAGGAAAACCCTCTCTGGACATCTAAAAGTAAGAGAATTTACAAGTGGTGGCATCCAACAATTTAGTTTTGGCACTCAGGAGGCAGAAACAGGCAGATTTCTGTAAGTTTGAGACCATCCTGGTCTACAAAGTGAGTTTCAGGACTGTTAGAGCTGTTACATAAAGAAAGCTTGTCTTGGAAAAACCAGAAAAGGAGGGGGGATTGTTATTATGCATGGAACTTTCTTTTTCATTATGACAAGAAACTTCTATAAAGTACCTATTTTGAGACAGACATTACTGACGCCTTTCAGTATTATCTCCTTTTATCTGTAGGTCATTCCTCACAGGTATTATTGAGCCCCTTATCAGTAAGAAAAACAAATAATACAATGTACACATATCTCCCTTGGGATAAACAGGGCAAGTGGGAGAGGGTTGTTTTCTCAGCCTGGGCCATTGAAACCAACCTTATTCATTTACCTACTATAGAACATTTCTCTAATGAGCAATATGACTAATCTTAGAAACAGATTAAAAAAAAAAAACATGTGGAAATGTAAATCTGAGGGTTTGTATGAGCTGGAACACAATATGCTTGAGATAGGGCAAGGGTAGGCAGACAGCAAGATGGACGAGGAGGTAGGAAAGAACTGAGGGTTATAGGGGTCGACACAGAGGATTTTTGTGTCCCAGACCAGCCATCCATACTTACCTGTCAACGTAAAGAAAGCTGGTTCCCTACAACCTGGAGCTGGCTAGGGACTAGAGGGCAGCCAGTAAAGAAAGGCATTCCTCAGACTCCTCCTGGGGTTTAGCTTTCTCTTTTTGTATCCACAGGCTTTCTATAAAGGGATACATGCATGGCTGCTAGATCATAGCTGATTCTTAGGAACTAGCACTGAGCAGGGGTCAGGCCAGGAGAGTTTCTGAAGAGGCTGGGCAACATTACAGGAGACAGTTTTGCTGGAACATCCAGCTCCCTCCCGCTTGATCTGAGAAGGCCTATTCCTCTCTCTAAACCCCACTCTCTCAGAGAATCCCCAACAAAGAAAAGGCACGGAAGAGCCCAGCTCCTCCCCTGAAGTTGCCAGCCCCCACAGTCCTCTTCTAAAGTGCTCAGCTTTTGACCATACTTGGGCACAAACCCAGCTTGTGGCGGACAGCAGGAGACTATACAAGCTCCTTGCTTCAGTTTGGGCATGTGACTTCTACAGCCCAATCTTTGAGACAAGAGTATGCAATGTGCAGGGTGGAGGTGGGGGTGCTTTGCTCAATGTCCCTGGTTTTTTTTTTTGTTTGGGGGTTTTGTTTTTTTTTTTATTACTTTTTTTAGTTTGGCTTTATCTGGCTTACTGGATCAGAGGATAAACCTGTTACAAAAAATCTAAATCTATTACAAATCCTGTTACCAAACAAACAAACAAACAAACAAAAAACAACAACAAAACACTGGTACATGGAAGGTAGAGACAGATTAAAAACAGACATGTCCCTTAAATTGTAGATAAATGCATTTCTCCATTTTATGTATTTTGTTGTTTTTTCTTGATAAGAAGGGGGAGCAGCTGGCCCCAAAGCCTGGCCTTTTCTGGCTGGGAATCCTGTAAAGACAGAAGAAGGAAAACTTCGGGAGGAATCTGTATGTATTCTTCAAGGACTCCAGAAATATTTTTTGTAAGGAGATCTGACAAAGTTCTTACATAGGGCAGGAGGGGGAAGGGAGTTTGAACAAGGGGCTACATGAATAAAAAATATGACTTTATTCATTTAAAAAAAAGTTTCTACATTAAACAAGGTGGAGGCCTGGAGTCCAAGGGACCCTAACCAACTCTGACCACGAAAGACTAGGACCCGAACTAGCCTCACTGGTTCTTTCTTTAAAAATAGCTGTCAGCGCTGTTCTGAACTCAGTGGGGTCTCCAGGGGGACCAGCTGCCCGAAGCTCACTCACCTGCCAAGTCCTGTCTGCTGGTACTGCTTCCATCCCTGGGCCATGACATCGGGTAAAATGTTCTTATCCAACTGCAAGGTCCACCTGGCCCTGGGTTTCTCCTCCTGAATCAGTTCTTGAAACATCTGCTCCCATGTACTGGGATCTGAAAAGGACATTTTCAGAGGTGGAAGCTGAGGTCCAAGCTTAGTAAGCAGCTAGTTGTCTTGCTCAATTCTGAAAGAAAGAAAGAAAGAAAAAGGCGGGGCTGGGGGGTGGGGGGGTGGTCAGTTTCAGTTTCCTGATTCTCTCAGCTCCTGTTAACTTTCGGTTTCCATTTCCTGTCCTTCTCTAACAGTTTCCAGAGTGCACAGAACTTCATTATAAAGGCAGAAGGCAGCAGAGTCCCGGCACTCTGTTAAAGGGCCATGCTGAAATGCCCAAATACCGAGTTCAGGTGTGCATTCTAGGGGTTCAAAGATGAAAACCATTCTTTTTTCTCTCTTCCTTATATTTTTATTGTAAACAAAGCACTATAATGGGTATTGAAATAAAGGAGCCTGACACAGTGCTGACTCCAACAGATGCTGGTGGGCTGCTGGAGACAGGAGGAGAGCTGGAACAGGTTGTGCCAGCCACCTGATGACCCCGATAAATCCTCACTGCAAACCCCTAGCAGGGGAATTTTCCTAGAATACATATATAAAAAAAGTTAAATATGAGTCTTTTCTATCAAACACTCTAAAATTTGTGTTTGCAACAAAGAATTGAAAGCTTTTTTTCCTCCTTCACCTTGTATGCAAATATTTTGACAAGCTCCCACCCAGTAAAGTTTTTGATTAGACAAAGGCCTTGGTACTCTCTGCAAACTAGGTAAACTAAGTGGCTGACCCCATCCTGATTTCTTTCCTTTTACACAGGTTCTTTTTACACCAGCTAACTGTGATGTCAGACCCCAGACAATAGGGGAAAGACAGTCTCCACCTGATTTTCTTTCAAAACCAATGGTGCTTCCTGCTCTGATGTGTTCAGATCCCTGAGAACACTCTTGACCAAGAGTAAAGTTTGCCTCATCCAAACACTAAAATGTGAGTCCAATTCTCTTTTCTTGTCACCTTGAACTTCCTCCTATCATTGATATTTTGCAAGAGAGCACACCAAGTGGGGCAATCCTTGTCCAAAGTTACAAACAACTAAAGAGAAGTAAAATTTGAACCTGGGTCCCTATGACTTCAAGACCTGCAGTGTCTGTAGCCACCTCACTGCCTGTAGGAGAAACTGAGGAGGCTTGCTGTGGATTGGCACAGGGAACCAGAGCCAAAGGACCCCAGCCTTGGCAGTTAGAGCTAAGGATTCCCTAATGCCCCGGGGAACAGTCTAGGAGACCAAGCTAAACAAATTATTACTCACATGAGAGACACTCTAGAGAGGCAGTCACAGCAACTCTGCTGTCATGGGATTCTGTGGAGTGTACAAGTTAAGGGCTGGTGCAAGGAGATGTTTATGAAAGAAATGCAAAGCTGATAAACCACAACAATATTTATAGACTCACAAAACCAGTTAAGAAATGGGCCCCCTGAGCTGCAGTAACTGCTTTCAAATGTGCGCATCAGGCTCCTCTACTGGATCTTAGCATCTTCCCTTTTCTGGGATGCTGTTTGTCTTTGGTTTTGTGAGTCTATGAAAACTGCTTACAAGCCTGGTGAGGACCATTATTGGAAGTTAGCCAGCTGCCTTGGCAGAGGGCAGAGGTAGAAACATCCAGATTGTGGAGTTCTTTCTTTGATATTTAGAAGGAGGACTCTGGGTGCTTTTGGGTTTACATGTCTACTTTGGTATGTAAATGATCCAGTGGGAAACATAGGAGTGCAGGTTTTTGGGGAGTAGTCAGAGACTGAACTAGATAGTTTAAAGGCATGTCTAACAGTCTGAAATTCCAGACAGGACACTTGGTCCCTCTGAAATTTAGTCACATGGAAAGGATATGAGAAGCAGGCACTCTATCCTTAGAACTCCATTACTTCATCCATCTTGAAAACAGAATCCAGGGACCGGGTGCTGTCTGCAGAGTGAGTCCCAGCGCACTCTGTAACAGGCACAGATAAAGTCTGCCTGTCACCATACCCAAGGCTGCTGCTGCTGAAGGAATTAGCACAGCTACCCATCTCCACCTCCAATTGAGCGAACAGATAATGACTGGGGTCCCTGAAGGACAGACTCAGACCCCGCCCAGACAGGAGGCAAACAAGCCTGAGTGCCACAACTGACCAGGAGCCACCTAATCATGAACCACTGAAGCAATGGGCAAACGTCAAAGCAAAAACTTACATAATAATACAAAGAACAACAAGGTAACTCCAGAAGAAAGTGGCAATCTTACAAATACAAGACCTGAACTGAGCAATGAAGAGGAAACAGAAGGAAGCAACACCAAAAATTCCTTTTTGATGATCATTGAAGCTCTCAAAGAAGATATGAAAAATAGCCTTAAAGAAATAGAAGAAAATACAAACAAAAAATTGGAAGAGATGAACAAATCTATGAAAGAAACATGCCAGGAACTAAAAGCTGA
>PVIH01017502.1:0-41611 GCA_004025045.1 Sigmodon hispidus
CTGTGGACCTCAGTGTGATCTCTATGCAGGAGTCTACGTACCTCAGTGTGATCTCTATGTAGGAGCTTGTGGACCTCAGTGTGATCTCTATGCAGGAGCCTGTGGACCTCAGTGTGATCTCTATGCAGGAGCCTGTGGACCTCAGTGTGATCTCTATGCAGGAGCCTGTGGACCTCAGTGTGATCACTGTGCAGGACCCTGTGGTCCTCAGTGTGATCTCTATGCAGGAGCCTGTGGACTTCGGTGTGATCTCTATGCAGGAGTCTGTGGACCTCAGTGTGATCTCTATGCAGGTGTCTTTGGACCTCATTGTGATCTCTATGCAGGAGCCTACAGACCTCAGTGTGATCACTGTGCACAAGCCTCAGACCTTATTGTAACGCATGAACCCACACTAATAGCCAAAATGGACAGAGTCTGAAAACTATAACTGAGTTTAGACTCTGGCTCCCCCCTCACAAACACAGAAGTGCATACAGTGCATTTCCCTCTAAACACAAGTAACCAGAATGTGCACAAATACTTATGTGTACAGATACATGTACTTGGGTACAGATATGCACAGGTACATACTATATATACATGTACACACACACCCACATCCTTGTTGGGTCTACCCCAGCTTGTACATCAGGACAAGACAAATTAAATTACTAAATTTTAACCTCATTAAGGATTCAGATTTAATTTTTTAGCAAATCAACATCTGGATTCTCCTCAAAAATCTCATGTTAGAAATCCATTTAATGATATATGTAAAAATCAGTTTCCTCATGTTGAAAAGCTCTTGGCAATGGTGTGTGTAGTCAGTAATCTTAAACTTTTTTGTAGCTTCTCTTCGGCTGAATAGAGACCAGACACCTTCCTGACATGAACTGTTAGGTCTTTCTGGCTAACTTTTCGTGTGGTTGTTGATGAGATACCCAGAGTGTCTGTTGCCTCTAGCTGCTTGCTCCTGGGAGGATTAATTGGGAGTTACATCATTTGTGAAGCTCAGGGTTCATTGTGCTCCTTAGATGTATGGATCCTTGTCTCTTTCTTCCAGAGGCGAGACTTCCAGAGCATTAACTCTAATTATGACTTCTGTCTTCTCACTCTGTCACTGCTGAGCCCCGCGCCTTGCCTCCTGCTCTCAGAACTTCTGCATCTTATTCTTCAGTTTTTAAAATCCCTGCACTTGATCCTGAGAATTGTCTGATGCGGGTGGCTTATAGGAAGGGGGAAATTAAACACCCTTAATGAGAACACGAAGATCTAAGAGGGACTATGAGAGCCACAGGATTCTAAGGTCTGTGTGTCCTTTGAAAAGAGAATATAAATATTTATTCACTTTAGACTTTGAAAGTTGAAATCTTAAATTTTTTAGGATTACCCATAAAGAGAAGAGAGAAAAAAAGATAAAATTGCCAAGTTTGATAAAAGATTGAGATAAGAAATGAAGAAAAAGAAAAGATACTCAGGATAATATGCCATGGTGGTTGGGGACCACAAGCTCATTAAGATCATGAAAAATAAAACTAAGTTTAGAAAAATAAGTGAAAATAAATTGTTCATTCTTTTTGGAAGTTAAAAAAATAAAGATTTGATGCTTTTGCAAACCAACAATATTCTAGATATAAAACAAAAGTCTAAAATGTGAAGTCCCAAAAGACTAAGAGAATTGTAGAAAATACATTGCGTAGGACTGGAGAGACAGTTTAGCCCCAAAAATGCTTGCTCTTCTTCCAGAGGACCTCATTTCACTTTCTCGCACCCACATTAGGTGGCTCAAACTATCCAAATTCCAGCTCCAAGGGATCTGACACCCTCTCTTGTAGTCAGGAGTTTCTGGCACTGTGTAGCACCGAGGTCCCGACTCACAGTCCCCCAGCTGCTTAGTCCCAAATAATCACACAAAGGCTTACATTAAATATAGGCTGTTTGGTCTACAGGCTTATTACTTGCTAACTCCTATATTTTAAGTTAACTCATATTTCTATTTATGTTTAGCCACATGGCTTGGTACCTTTTTTTCAGAACAGCACTATCATCTTCTTCCCCCTGCTTCTGGTGTAGCATCTCTGCTCTGCTCTTTTGCTTCCCAAAATTCTCCTAGTCTGGTTGCCCTGCCTCTGCTTCCTGTCTAGCTACTTCACCAATCAGCATTTATTAAACAAATAGGAGTGAAAAATATTAACAATATACGAGAGCATAGTCCCACAGCACTCCCACTTCAGGCCTCCTTCATGGACGTTTACATACATGTGACATATGTGCACACAAACTCAAACACATGTACATAAAAACAATAAAAACCAATCTTTAAAAAGAAGATGGGCATATGAGTCAAACAGGAAGCATTTGGGAGTTGAGGAAGTTATGAGGTAAATGTAAATCCTGAAGAAAAGAAGGCAATTTGGTGAAAGGTAAAAAACATCCAGACCACCATCTGCTGATATACAGCCTCATGATGAACAGTACAACAGACACTGATCCCAAACAGGAATACAAATGTTAGTAAAAGGGGATAAAAGCTGACACAGCCCAGACACACAGAACAAGTGGAGACTCAAGCCATACTCCAGCTCTGAGGATGAGAGAGACAGGACCATCCCAAGTTCAAAGGCAACTTGGGGAACTTAGTGAGATCTGTCTTGAAATAAAAGGCTATGAAGGCTGAGGGTGGGAACAGTGTTAGCAGGCATCTATGAGGCTTTGATGCCCTCTGAAAATGGGTCCCTTACAGGTGAGTGGGAATTGAAAATGAATACATGAGCAGGTCCATGTCACACAGCTTATCTGACTCCATTATGGATAGGAGTTGGGCATGGCCACATCTTAATCCTCTGCCACCTCTTTGGTCTTCATTTGGCAGTGGCTACTCAGAGAAGAAAAATGAGTCATGGCAAGAATTGGAATTTTCATAACCGTGTCCCTGAGACCTTAGCATGCTACCTTTGTACATGGAAAGGCATGTGTCAGAGGTGAGCACAAATGTTCCATTGTTGATTTTATGGTTAAGTGTGAAGCTTGATTTTTAAAGCCAGATGGTAAAAGCAAATCCTAGGAGACCCAAAAAGAAAAAACCAAAAAATCCCCATCATTTTGGTGTTTGGGGTCTAAATAAAATGAACACTATTGCTGCAAAATAATCAACAGAGGTCTCAGACACGTGGAGGTTGTTTTCAGAAGCTGAAAACCACACAGCTTTTCCATTTCTGCAAGCCGAGTACTCATTTATAAGAAAAATGAACTGTTTACTCTGAAACCACATATCATTAAGCAGACAGTTCTGTACATTTGAATCTGAAATATATTTGTGAAAATTCTTTGCCTAGACTCAGAAAAGCACATGGTGTGACGGTTGTCTTTTCCTTTGACATATTGGGTTTAGTTTTCTTTTTTTTCTCTTTCCTTGAAATCAGAAGGGAAGATTTAAGAGATTGTAAGAATTTCCTGGCAAAAAAAAGGTAATTAAGCAGCACACAGAGAATAATTATAAGTTATATTCTGGAGGGTTTGGTGCTGTGTTAGCTGTCCTAGAACTGTCCTCCAGGGCAGAAGTCTTGTGAGGAGACAAGTATGTCTACTCTGCCTCTATCAGACTTAAGAAACAAGAGCCTCAAAGAACTGACCCAGGAACCTCATACTGTGGAAGAAAATGGCTGAAGTTGTTGCAGCCAGAGGAGGGATTTGTCTTCCTGGAAGAGACACACAATTCTGACAACATGTCAGACCATCTTTCTGAAAGACACTGGAGTCTACATAATGACAGGTTAATGATGGGCTGGACACGCCCTGGCCAGGACTGCTTTGTTATGCCCACTCCTTGACTCTATCTATCGTAAATCAGCCAGCACTGTCATCTGGCTGTGGGGAAATCATTCTCCTTCTGTGTGTTAGAGTTGTCCAGGAAAGAGTTAATAGGATGGACAGGCAGAAGCACTCAGGGGAAAAGATAAAACACCATGACTACTGCATACATCAAGCCTGGCAAACACAGCCAACAGATTATTTTCTGTTTATAATATTTCATGGCACTCATGGTATTTGAACCTTCAAATTACTTTCTTTTTAGGTGGAACACTTCTTTTCTTTTTTCTAACCTATTGAACAAAAAGGGCACACTTTAAATAACCCCATGTTCTGTCTTGGTACTTTTTATTCTACCTTTATTTACCTGTATTTGTTTTCCTTTATTCCTTACCCTCAATTCACCTATTACCACTTTAAAGCGATTGAAATCAGGCTGAAGCGGCTTCGCTCTCCATCCAGCCCACTGCTGCAATCAGGCTTCGTGAATGGCTCCATCAGTCACAGAAAAGCCAGGGAGGCACACCGCGCAATCAAGCAAGTGGAGTTAAAGAGGAAGTCGCTTAATCACGGGAACTGCAGTCTCGCCCTGTCTTCTCAGTAAACAAAACTGGGATGTTATTTCAAATGGCAAACATAGGGGAAAGGCTGGGGATAAATGACAGGCATTATCACTTTGGGGGAGAATCCTTCACATGGTTCCATCCAGACACATAGAACTCTGGGTGTCAGCCAGGATCCATCTCCTGAGCTTTCTATGTCCCTTCAATAGACAGAAAACGGGCCTTTTCTGTTGGTGAACATGGCATGAGATGTGCTCTGTGCATGCAGATGTGGAGATGGGAATTCTTTCTCATATATTCCTGAAATGTCGCCAAGTAACGGCTCTTCATTCCCATGGTGACAACAAGCAATGCAGGGGACACAGATCAGCAGGTTGCTATAAGGAGAACAGACCTTCAGACTCTTCACTCAGAACCAACCCTTCAAAACCTGAAGTGGTCTTCTCAAGGCAGACTCGGGACTTATTCAGATGACGCAAGCCTTGATGGAAATAATAGACTGTGGTGGAAATGCTCTCTGTATGATGTAAATAAAGGACTGTCCTGGCTTATATAGAGGTGGGTGGAAAATCAGAGGACAGGCAGGTAGGAGAAGGATAGAGTTAAGTCAGTCTCCATCTGGCCCCTGAAGAAGACAGATATATAAAAAATCAGATGAGCCGCGGGCCGAGCCACGTGGCAGACAGATTGATAGAAATGAGTTGATTTAAGATGAAAGAGCTAGCTACTAATGTGCTTAAGACATGAGCCAAACAATATAAAGTATATAAGTGTCTGATTCATTTCTTTGGGGGACAAAAGCCGCCGCGGGCAGGTTACAAAACCTCCGGGCCCAAACGGGCCCCCCTAAAAAGTATGCAACAATAGACCACCTCGATTTTCAGCTCACAAAGCCTCTTTGGTTTCCTGGCATGGTCTTTCACCAAACTTCAAGGGATTGCAATAGGGTCTCTTGGACTGAGGATTTGTAAGGTTCAGATTTCTCCCAACACATTACATTTGGGGACCACTTGAGTTCATCTTCTTCAGTCAATTTAGGACCATACTATATCCTTAGGGATCACGCTTGCAAAGGAACTCCTCACAGTATTTGCTCCCATATGCCTGGAGTCAGACATTCAGTACTGAAGTGGCCTTGTTGCTTCACACACGGGAGTGTTGTGACTGACTGGGATAGTCAGGAATATTTTTTTATTATTGCTTTTTTCTAGATATTTAAACTACTGGAACCGTGTATGTACTGGATGAGCACTCACAATCAAAATATAATCCTAGCTGTCCCTTCATATTTGTTTGTTAATTTGTTTGGTGTGTGCATGTTGGGGTAGGGGATGAAGTTTGAAGTATCAGTTCTCTCCCTTCCACCACCAGGGGACACAGGAGTCCAGCCTGACTCCTCAGACTTGGTGGCAAAGGCCTTTAAGCACTGGTGGTGACTCTCAGCTCTTTTCTTATGTTTTCAATTTAAGACAGGGTTACATGTAGCTGCCCAGGCTCGCCTTGAACTTATGCAAGAACTTGAACTTGCATCTCGCCTGAATGAGCCTCTGAGAGGCAGAAACAAGCCAATGGCTCTGGGTTTAGGAGAGATGTGTCCATGCGTGTCACATATAGCACCACAGAGTTGTAAGGAATGAAGACACCGTGGCAGTCTGAAATGGCTAAAGTAATAAAGTGTAGGCATGAGGATGTGAGTTCAATCCTCCAAACTCCTGTAACAAGCACGGAGTGTGGTTGGACCTGAATCTAATCTCAATACTGGGAAAGTGGAGGCGGGAGGAAATCTTACCACTCAGTCTGCTTAACTCAGTAAGCTCCAAGTTCAGTGAGAAACCTTGTCTCAAAAAGAAGGGTGGAGAGGTAGTTCAGCAGTTGAGAGCACTGGTTGCTCTTCTTAAGGATGGGGTTTCAAATTCCAGCATCCACATGACAGTGGTGCACAGATGAAATGCAGGTAAAACACCCATACGCACATAAACTGACTTCTTTATCTAAAAAGAAATAAGGATGGAGAGCAATTGAGGAAGGTACCCGACATCTGGCCTCATGTGCACACGTACTTACACATGTGCAGGTGCACGTGTACACATGCACACACGTAGGTGTGATAAACACAGAAAACATTCATAGTGATCTCCAAAGAGAATGTGGAGAATGTTGCTTTGGCTTGCCCATCTTCCCTGTGCCTGTGCAGTGTGGTGAGTCTATTTTAAGAAAGGAAAAACAACAAAAGAACTCTTTGCTTTCCAATCAGTTTCTGAGACCTAGGCATTGCTAATTTCCCACCACATCCACCATTGCTGCATTTTATACTGGAGGACTTAGATAAAGCCTTCCGCACTGGGTAATTAGGGTGATTACGGAACTAGGGCTGCTTCCAGTCACCCAGTGATTGCATTAGCTAAGAATTCACCACTTGTGGAGAAGGGCTGTTTCGGCTTTTTCTATTGGTGGACAGATAACATGTCCAGATTTTCACAACTGTGGTGGAGCTAAAAGGCTGAGGAATTGCACTTCAAGTGTGAAATAGAGGTGGGAGTGTTTAACACTATCTGTGGAAAGGCTACACAAATGCATTAGAGCAGGCAATTTGGGACATGCTTCTTGGAGTTCCCAAATGCAGCAGATTCTGTAGAGGACTGGGAATCCAACAGGGATCCCAGACATGTTCAGCTTGTGACTACTGAGCCAGGACTGTTGAGTGTGCTTATCTCTATGTACAGTTGAGTTTGACACCAGACTGACATTCTGTCCTCCAAACACAGATTTCAGATTGATGATGCCCTGAGCACCTGGGCACTGACTATAATGATGGTGATGTATGCTAGGCTCTGGGCTGGGCATTGAATCCTAATTGGTCTTAATAATAAAAACCCAGAGCCAGATATCAAGTAAATGCTAAAAGATCAGAGAGTCAAAGGAACCAGCCACAGCCAATTTTTACCTCACCAACTTCTCAGTTGAAATGCTTGCAGCTCCCGTCTTGGCCCTGCCTTATCATTTTCTCTCTCTGACCTCCCATATCATTTCCTGCTTTCTCTTCCCAAGTTATGAAATTAAAGGTACATGTGTGCACTGCCTGGCCTCTATGGTTAACTAGTGGCTAGCTCTGCCCTCTGTTCTCCAGATGAGCTTTATTTGTTAGAGCACAAACACAATATTAGCACAGGGTACCTTGTATTCAGTGCTACCCCAAAACTCACATTTGTGACTGCTTTCAAATTCCATATCATAAACTTTGTTCTCACACAGTTCAGAACGGGAACTGGGGGACTTTGCTTCCAGCATGTTCCTGCGTCTAGGTAGAGAACTTGCCCTGAGACAGCCCGACTTCTCTCCAGGATGTGTGTCTATAGGGATCACTTTGCCTCTGCCTACCTCTGCCTTAGCTAATGCTGCCCAATGGCTGGCACGATAACTGTACTACTCAATCCCCTCCACGGCCCAAGTTTCTGTATCACTTATTTCCCTTTCTCTCTTGAAGAGAATCAGGAAGGAGCTGGTAACTGCCAATTGAATCTTTAGACACAGTTGCATGCTATGGAATAATGGCTTGACCAACACAGATCACAGATACAAAGATGATCCCATGAAGTCATAAGGGGTCTGGAAAACACCTTTTGCCCACCAGTGTGACAGCTGTCAAGGTGTGATGGCAAATGTGGAAATGGAGGTTCTGTGGGAAGGTGAACCTCACTCATTTTGATGTTCTTGAAGGGATTATGAGCTTTAGTCTCTCACCCTTATTTTGTGGTTTGTAGGCTGTGAGGCGAGTGGTTTTCCTCTGCTATGCATCCCACAGTGCTTTCATTCATCACCCAGGTCCAAAAGGACCAGTTCTTACATCCTGGAACCCATGAGAAAGGGCCCAAATGTAATAAGAAGTTTCTGGCCTGGAATTCCGGCCTAGCCCAGAGGTTTATACCCCCTCTTAATCCTGCTGCCACTTAGCCCCAAATAATCACACAAAGGCTTATATTAATTTTATTGCTGATTGACCTATGGCTCAGATATTTTGCTAGGTAGCTAGCTCTTTCATCTTAACTCAATTCATTTCCATTAATCTCTTTAACCTTGTGGCTTAGTGCCTTTTCTCACAGCAGCATGGTTTTCTTCTCCGTCTGCTGGTATCTCTCTCTGCAGGCATCTCTCTGACATCTCTGCCTGACTCTTTCCATTCCCAGAGTTTTCTCAGTCTGGTAGCACCACCCACACTTCCTGTCTGCCTTTAATCAGCTTTTTATTAAACCAGTAGGAGGGATGAATGTTTACAATGTACCAGAACGCACCCACTACACCCAAACAGACCTCTTCCCTTCATACATTGATCATGTCTTGATGCAGAGGTGGCTGGCACGGAGATGCAGACCCACCTTTCTAGGCAAATTTTTCTGTCTTACCTGACAGCTCCCAAATAACCACACAGAGAGTTATTAATTATGAAAGCTTTTTAATAGCTTAGCCTTCTTTCGAGATAGCTCTTATAACTCAGATTGACTCATTTCTATTAATTTACATACTGCCATGTGGCTCATGGCTTGATACCTCATCTCCTACATGTCACACTTCCTTCATGTCTCTGGAAACCAACTCCTCCCCTTTTTTTCCCAGCATCCTCTGTGCCTGAAAATTCTGCCTAGCTGTTGGTCATTCAGCTTTTTATTAAACCAATCAGTATGACTCAGTGCACAAAAAGATTATTCCACAACACACATTAGAAACTGCAGAAGCCAGCCATTTTCCCTGACCCTTGGAGTCTAATAACTGGAAAAAGAATGACTTTGAATGAGGCTCATGTGGAATCAGATGGTATGAATATCTTTTTTACATAAATGTACCTCAGGAAAACTTGGACTGGCAGAAGTGACTGCTGCCTTAACTTGGGAACCAGAAGGAAGGGCTGGATAAAGGGCTAACTTGACTGTTTTCTCTGCAAAACGGAGGTGAGAAGGGACAGGAGCTAGAGGACCCTGTGAACACCTTGGCTATGCAGTTGACATCTGGAGGACTCTATGAACACCTTGGCTATGTAGCTGACTGCTGGAGGACCCTGTGAACATCTTGGTTATCCAGCTGACTGCTGGAGAACCCCGGGAAAACCTTGGCTGTGCAGCTGACTTCTGGAGGGCCCTGGGAACACCTTGGCTATGCAGCTGACTTCTGGAGGACCTTGGGAACACCTTGACTATGTAGCTGATTGCTGGAGGACTCTGTGAATACCTTAAATATGAAGTTGACTGTTAGAAGACCCTGGGAACACCTCTTTTATTTTCTGGTGTGTTTTTCTAACTTGACAACTGAGTCGCATGGTTCCAAAAACAACACAAAATACCAAAAAAGCCCTATGTGAACCATTTGCTCTGAAAAGTGTGTCTACCTGGACATGTCCTGTGCCCTGCCTGGAATCAAAACATGGCATCATTGGTTCCCACAGTTACCATAAGCTTCTGCCCCATTGGACAGGAAGCAGTAAGTGCTCAGTGCACAGTTACTGTCTATGTTATAAAAATTATCCCTACTTTTATGACACAGTCAATGGTTGTAGCCATTACCTAAACATTCCTTCTAAGTCTACATGAGATGGCTGGAAGCTCAATATGTGGCAGCGGCTTCTCTCAAATGCTCCTCTTACTCTGCTATGTTATTGGCACTGAGAGTGTGAGCAGTGAGGGTTGCGATGGCACTCAGTAAAGACCTTGCCATAGGCATCTTCTTACTGCTGGCCGGCCAACAGGCTGGGCCTCATCAGGAAGCTCCTGGTCAATGAGGGTCTTTACCTCAAAACACAAGTTGAACATGTTAGTGTGTATAGCAGCTCCCCTGATCTCTGCACACTAGATGCAAGAAACAGCTGTCACTCAAGAAATGGGGAAAATTGGGACAATGTAGTAATACTATAAAAATTGTCCCCATGATGGTCAGTCTTCTCTGGACTGAGAAGCTGTTCTGCCACCATCACCACACCCTTGAGAGAACAACAGTTGAATACTATGGCTGAATTTATTTGTTTTGCTTTTTAATTAAACATTTTTTGTACTAATAAAGAAAAACTATTCAAAATATCACCATTTTTTCAGGACTGGGGTCAAACTTAGGTGCTCCTGTCAGCTGTGCTGATCCTGTCGTCCCTGAAAGGAGTTCTTAGTGCCCTTCATCATCTGCCCATACATTCCCTTCCACTGCAGAGCGTGACGCCTGTCATCTCAGGACACTGCTTTAGAAGGATGGGATAATTAATTAGTGCTCTAAAATCCTCTGTGAGCCAGGAGGGATGCCTTTGCTTGGATGGTGGTACTAAGTAGCGCTGTCTCTTCCTGGGCAGACAAATGCCCCTGATTAAATTTGAAGAAGAGAGGAAATATGTAATCTGATTATCTGCACCAAGTGGGCGTAGCGTTGCTGATCCTGTTCTTTTAGAGGTAGGAATCTCCATCAAATGTCATCAGAACAGTTGTTTAGCCACGGAGCCAGAGGCTGCACAAAGAGGAAAGTGAGAGACAGTGCACGAGATGCTAGCTACATCTTTTCCTCACCTGGGTGCTTTCTTAGGGATGTGTTCCTGGTAGCTAGCATCTCCCTGCTTCCAGATTTGAATTTTATACAGTTGTTGAGAAGAAAATGCATTCCTGTGTATGTTGCATGCTACCCTCCCAAACCTTCATGACATCCAAAGTGCACTTGATATGTTATAGCGACTAAACCCCGAATCCATCCTTTGTCAACTTCAGCTGCAGAAGACCGGGGTGGGGGGGGGAGCACCGGAGATTTTTAAAAGGTCCAGAAAGTATGGGGAACATGGAAACACCCATTCTCCACAGGCACCCATATATAATTCTTATTCCTTTTCACTGACTTTTTATGCTTGCCATTGTGTGTCACTCACTGTTCTTGGGGTGAGTTCTTGGGGTGATGTGAACCAATGTCTACCTGCCCCAGAAAGAGGACTCACAACGGATCAAAGTAAAGTCCAACCTGGTGATTTTATTGGAATGTTTACATAAACATTGGAATTATTGGAATGTTTACATAAATGTGTGTCTACCTGCCCCAGAAAGAGGACTCACAATGGATCAAAGCAAAGTCCAACCTGGTGATTTTATTGGAATGTTTACATAAATGTGGATAACTCAAAAGTCACACCATGGAGAGCCACCCAAGCATGCGTCATGGCTCATGAGGACAACAACACTAAAGCTGTGTGCTTGACAGACAGGGAGCTCAAAAGGCTCTTGTCCCTGATTGTTTATGTGACCTTGGGATAGGAGGAACCTTATGAATTTGGTTTGGTTCCTCACTTCCTCAACCTTATGAAATGTTTACTTTGTGAGTTTTAGGGGGCTTCAAGAGAAATTGCTACCTGCTATTTTCTATGTGGATTCATCCAAACTCCATGGGAGATAAGCTTGTCTCCAGTCACACAGGTGGTGAGTGTTGGCAGATCTTAATCTGTCTAACCTGAATAAGAGAAGCTGTGTTTTTAAAAGAAAATGACTTCGTAGGTCAGGCACACCCACACCTGCCCTGTCCACACAGCACAGACACAAAGCCAATATAGAGTATGAATGAATTTGCATGTGGATGAAATTGGGACTTCCAGTGCAGGCCATTTGTATAAAACCTGTTTCCCCAAGGGAATAGCAGCAAAATTCACAAAGTCTTTCCAGGGTCAGCTTGTCTCTAAGTCCGAAGTCTTCAACTTATGGGTTGTGACCCCTTTGAGGATCACATATCAGAAACCCTGCTTGACAGATATTTACATTATGGTTCACAACAAGAGCAAAATTGCAGTTATGAAGTAGCAACAAAATAATTTTACGGTTGAGGGGTCAGCACAACATGAGGAGCTGCAATAGAAGATCACAGCATTAGGAAGCACCACTGCCCTAAGTGCTTTAAACACAGCAAGCAATTCATTACATCCTGTTTGAATATGGGGAAACCACGGAGAAGTTAAGTGACTTTTGCAGGTCATACAGCCATGAGTGAGGATTGCTGGACTGGAACTCACCTGTGGTTGTCTGTCTTTCTTTAGTTTCTGGCTTTGATGCTGTTGTTTGTTTGTTTCGTTTTTAGGACTGAATCTTATGTAGCACAGGCTAGTGTCCAGTTCACTACAAGACCAAGAATCACCTTGACCTTTGGATCCTCCTGTCTCTACCTTCCAAGCTGAGATCACAGGCTTGTCCCACCAGATCTGGCTTATCCAGGGCAAGGCAAGCACACTGAGCTTCATGTCTTTCCTGATCTTGAGCATTGTGCTGTGTTTTGCTCATATTGAAGATGGTCTGATCTCATTTACTGCTGAACTGAGTGTAGGTTTTAGTGGACAGTGTTTTTTTGAGTTGTGACCTCTCCTGGGTTACTACTTGACTAGAAAGGGCCCCAGGTCAGCAAGGAGATCCATGAGCAGGAAAGGACTCATACAGAGCCCAAAGGGAAGCTCATGCTGGGTCTCCTGAAGACGAGATTATGAGCATTGACAAATGTCTGCATGAATTATGAACATGGATCTGGTATGGACACTTCCTGGGTGGGCAGCAGCTCTGGGGCCATAAACAAGAGTCACATGGGGAAAGAAGGTGCTGCCTTCTATAGGCCCCACCATGGATTACTGCTTTTCAGTGACAACACCATAGAAATGTCTTGGTGAGAGATTCTCCCAAACACAGTACAGGATGCACCAGGCATAATCTTTATCACAAGTTTGGGGCTTCAAATTTAATCTCTGTACAAAGGAATCTAATCACTCCCAGCTAGTAGATCTGTGGTTCTGAAGTTCTGAAAAAAAGTCATTATATTTATGCTTTTCCAAGAACTCAGAATGAAGAATAGGGTATCCTTTATTTAGCTTTCTACTTAAATAATGCAGCAATGGGGGTGATCTTGAGTAATGTATAATTTAACATAATTGAGGAAGGAAGACAGAATGTCTCTTTCACTCACTATTTAATGACACCATCCCTAAGATAGCTGAGGACATTACATCACAGAGGTGTCCCAAAAAGCCTGAATGGAAAGGCATCAAGGGATGTCATAGGAACAAAGGCAGGAGTGGAAACAGCTTAGAGTTAAGGCAGAAGTTGGCACCAGCGCCACCCTAGCAAATCACTGAGGAAGAGAGCACACACAGGAAAGAGGAGACACACCCTTCCCCTAGTGCTTTCCACAGAGGGCTACAAAGTCAGCCATTTCCTGTCCTTTTAAAATATTTCACTGTTTGAGAATTTTATACATAAATACTATATTATTTCCATACACACCTCCTTTCACTGGTCAGACTTCTCTCCTGATGACTTCCTCTCCAATTTGTGACCATTCTTTTTTAATTATTATTACTATTACACACAAAAGATGATTTGAAGAAGCATTTTCACTTTAATTAAGAATAGACAAAACCCAGTTCAAAGGCTACAAATGCAGTAATAGTGCATAGAGTGGCTTTTGTCTTGTCAGGGTCATCTCTGCCCATCCCAGGGCAGTTTCTCTTCTCTGTCTGAGAGCCTCATGAGCTCCAGGGTTAATTCAGAACCATGTGCACATGTGTCTAAGCATGTTTGCTCTCAGTTTCTGTGCCTCATATGCCCTGGAAGGGCTATGCTGGGTGGTTGACTCTAAGCATCTCTGTAGCATGCAGTCAGAGCCATGAGCTGTATGTGTTCTCCCTGGTGTGATGACATATTTTATATTTAATAAAATCAACTTGGAATATCAGAGGACAGACACATCTCTCCAGCCCCCATCCCCACCTTTTTTGAGACAGGGTTTTCTGTGTAATGTTCCTGGCTATCCTGGAACTTGCTTTGTAGATCAGGCTGGCCTCAAACTCACAGAAATTCTCTTGTCTCTGCCTCCCAAATGCTGGGACTAATGATGTGCACCACCTTTACCTGGCTGGTTGCTTCTTTGGAATACTTCAATGTCTGTCTACCTCTACCTTAAATATCTTCTCCACCCAGTTTTTTCACTTCCTGGTTCAACTCTGCTTCATTATCCTAGAGTTAGGATTAAAGGTGTGAGCTACTATTGTTTGGTTGTTAGGCCTCGAACTCACAGAAACACAGAAAGATCTGTCTCTTGAGTGATGGGAGTAAAGGTGTGAGTTACCACTCTCTGACCCTCATGGCCTGACTGTGGTGATTCTGTCCTCTGATATTCCAGCCTTATTTTATTAAATATAAAATATATCACCACACACTGGAGCCAGTCATTTCCTGGATTGTTCAACCCCCTGAGGAGTGGAGAGTGAAGTCTTCTGGTAGGATTCACTCACTCGAGGGCAGTTTACAGCAAAGCAGTTCCTGGCTTCAAGGTCAGTGGAGAATGTGTCTCTGAAGTCAATGAAGGCCAAAGTTCTTTTTTGAGGGAATCACACCTAGCCCCAAGGATGTGAGTTCTCAGCTTGGGTTAGAATGGATTCCTATCTTCTCTGCATCAGAAAATCACTGGATTCAATAGCTATTATCTACCTTGAAATGACCCAAGAAAAGAACAACACACTGATCAGGGTGATTGATCATCATGGTTCAGAGATATGGTTGCCATGTGATGCAGCTGAATCCAGCACTATCTAGCAAAATAATCAGAAAGAAAGCTTTTTTTCTGCTCTGGGCCAGAGGTCAGCTTGATGAACACTCCTATTCTAAGGCTTAGCTATTAACCCACAAAGCTATGAATGTCTCACTAGTGTGAAAAGGGACTTCTGGGTTCCCACCCCCAGATAGAGCCTGCAACAATGAAATCCTTATGTCACAACCACCTCCATCCACCCCGTAGAACCTCACTCATTCCCTAGCCAAGACCTCATCTTGCATAAAGTGACCAGCTTAAAATACACTGAGGACATGATTAGGTCTGTCTCGGGTTTTCTATTGCTGTAATAAAACATCATGACTATAAACAAATTGGAGATGGAAGGGTTTATTTCAGCTTGCAACTTCCAGTTCACACCCCTCTGCTAAGGGAAGTCAGGACAGAAATGCAAATAGAACAGGAACCTGGAGTCAGTAACCGAAGTCGAAGCTATGGAAGGTGCTGCTTACTGGGTTCCTCTGCATCTCATTCTATTTTCTTATAGCATGTAGGCCCACAAGCCCAGGGGTGGCACCACCAGGGTAAGTGGGCCCTGCCGCAATAATCATCAATCAGGAAAATGCACTACAGGCCAATCTGGCGGAGGCCTTTTCTCCGCTGGGGTTCTCTCTCCTGGAATGACCCCAGTTTCTTTCAAGTTGACAGAAATTACCCAGCACAGGGACAGAAAGTCAATTTACCATATTCGTTTGAAAAGCATGCTGCAGGCATGGCTGAGCTCGGGAGCCCCACAAGTTTTGGGGATTCTCTTTGTTGTCACCTCTGCATGCAATCCTTCCTTCACTTTACACTTGAGGTTCGTCCATGTGGTAGGAAATGTGACAGCAAAGAACTGAGTCAGGGCTGTGACCAGTGGAAGTAATGAAAACCCTTATCACAAAGAGGAAACTTTCCCCCAAGCTTGTAAGACACTATCAACCATGTGTGCTGATCTAGCGACCTTACTTCTTTATCAGGATAGCCTAAGTAAGCTCAGAATTCCCCAATTCCTGCAAGAAGTCTGTTCTTAAATCTATCAGAGCATAAGTCAACTCCAGCTGTCCATGTTTCACAGATTGCTATGATGGACCAGAACCTGGTCACCTGTGCACTCTCATAGCCTACTCTGATCCATGGTTCCTGGAGAACCAAGGGACTCAAAGAAACGGCTCTCCAAACACAAGCTGAGGTAAACACCCACAGCCTTGGCATAATCTCATGAGAACATGTTGTCATGTCTGTTTATGTCTCATCTCTGTGGGTTCACCCACAGCCTTGGCATAATCTCATGAGAACATGTTGTCATGTGTGTTTATGTCTCACCTCTGTGGGTTCACCCACAGCCTTGGCATAATTTCATGAGAACATGTTGTCATGTGTGTTTATGTCTCACCTCTGTGGGTTTCCTTCTGGACATGGGAGCAATGAGTCCTGACTCTTACATACTGACAAAGGGTCTTACATGTATGTGGTAGCTGCTCAGAAACCCTTCTTCACCAACACATTTTTTTTTCATGTAACTTGCCAATAGAACATTTTCTTCTCCAGGACGAGGATTTGAGATCCTTGTTGGGAGTCCACACTGGAGACAGGCAGGTAGATAAAGAAGGTGTATTACGATTTCCTGTGCAGACCTGTTCATTGATCTGAGACATCTCGCCAGTCCCTGGAAACCACTGGCTCTCGTCAAAGCCTCCCTGCCTCAACAGCCACATGCCTAAGCTGGAGTGGGCAGAGGTTCCAGGTTTCACATTCCAATTGTGGGAACAAGGATTTTCTGGCTCATTCTCTCTGGATGCATCTGTAGTTCCCAGCTAACGGGGAGGTTCCTGAAAGGATGTTCAGTGCAGCAGGTCTGCAAGCTTCATGTCTACAACATTTAAGAAAAAAAAGCTGAGATTCTGGGGAGGGAGCATATTTGGCAGAATTTTACTGGTCAGTTTCTGTGGTGAGAACATAAAGATGGGAACTTGGGTCTGAGAAGTCTGAGATGGAATTGACTTAATATTTACAGTTGGTTGTGGACAAAGGCAGGGCAGTTCTGCAGTTTCTATAAAAAAAAAAAGCATCTTTGGAGAAAAGATGAGCACTGTCCTTGCCTGACACCAGAAACCCTGCCATATGCAAAGCTTGTTATTAGGATGCAGCAGGCTGAGAAGCTTTGCAATCTGGACATCTCAGAGCCAGTGGGCATAGGCTGCAATGGAGCATGCAGATGCCTCAGAGTCTGCATCAGCTGGCAGAGGCAGGGTTAAGGGCTCAGCCTCCCACAGAGGGACTCATTACAGGGGCAGCAAGCACAGAGCAGGGCAGTCTGCAGTTACTGTAGACAGCTTCGCAATTGACTGAACATTGCAAACTGGTGTCCCCCTGAGAGAGGGGAGCAGGAAGGATGATGTGGTGCCGTTTGGCCATCAATATCTTAAACTTTGATCCATGTACAAATTCAGGTTCAATGCACACTTGCTTGACAGGTAGTGGGAAGCTGAGCCAAATTTTCATTGGCTTTGACTTCCGAACCTTCTTTTTACACACAGTAGGACTCCTTCTTTTTGAGGCTCCTGGGTAGTCTGTGTGTGATGTGTGATGTGTGTGGCATGTGATTGTGTGTATATATGTGGTATATGTATGGTATGCAATGTGTATCTATATATGTGTGGTGCTGTGTGTGATTGTGTATGTGTGGTGTGTGGTATATGGGATGTGTGTCTGTGTAGACTGCAGAGTGCAACAGCAGGTGTCTTTGGGGGTCTTATTTTTTGAGGTATTTGTCTCATTTATCTGAAGCTCACTAGCATAATACCTGAACACAAGCCCTGAGATGGTCTTACCTGTCACTCTCAAATCACAAGATGAAGCAACGTGCTATCATATAAACTCAGGTCCCTGTTGCACCAGTTCAGATTGTAAGAAAAGAGACTCTGAGCCAAATATCGGGGGAAGGCTGCCATATCAAAAAGAGGAAGCACCACAGTCAGTTCTCATCCAGCTGTCTTGCAACTTCCTCAGCCTTGCTCCTGGTCACTACTGCGGCTTGCTTTAGCCTCTGCTGGATTCCTAGGAGGCCTTAAATACCCTTCTCATCAGCTGTATTCCATCCAGGTTAGTAGTAAAGGTGTGGACTACTCTATTTCGTAGCTAGCCTTGAACTCACAGAAACCGAGGAAGTTCTGTGATGCAGGATTAAGGGTGTAGGTTACCACTCCCAACATTCCCTGTGCTGGGACTAAAGGTGTGTGCTGTTGAATCTCAGCTGTTTGTTTTTGTACTCAAGGATCAAGCAATTCCTGAGCTGTCTGCCTAGGATTTGACTGTGTGCTGTCTCTTCAATATTTCAGGTTTTATTAAATATGTAATATATCACCACAGGTACCCGTGCACTTTATGGGCCACACCACCTCTTCAGTCTCTTACGTGTTCTTCATCAAATCAGTTGCTTAGTATAAAGGGGGAGTTTACATAAGAAAAACAAACATCTTAATGCAGGATTTGTCAGGGCCTTTAACAGGAAACTGTTCACTGAGCCTCTGTGGAAGAGATCTCAGGCACCCTGAGACCTGGCCAAAGCTGCTTTGGGACAGTTCCAGCTGGATGAAGAAATGCCACATATAAGCTTGAACCAGGGCGACCTCAGAGCAGAAAGACATCTGCCTGATAGACAAGGACAGACATGATCCAGGCATGGTGGTCCAAACCTGTCACCTCAGCTATCTGCAAGGCTGAAGTAGGAGAGCAAGTCTTAAGCTTTTCTGAACAGAATGAGTTCAAGGTCACTCTGGGCAGTGGAATCTAACCTTGTCTCAAACTGAACTGTAAAAAGAGGACTAGGCATGCCACTGGGCGGTGGAACACTTGCATAGCAGGGACAGAGATCTAGCTATGTTGCATCCCAGTTAATAATAATATTTTAAAAAAAAATGAGTCAAATATATGGAGTGCTCAACCCAAGCAGTAACTATCTCATCTGATCTCACTGCCATCCCTCCATTTCCGAACCCCTCCCTCTCACATGACCCTCCTTCCCTTTTAGCTCCTCCCCCTCTGCTAACCCTCCCATCCCAGCCTTTTACCCTCCCATCCTCGCCTTTTATAATCACGATCCCGCTTAGGGTCTAATTGGACAGGCTTTGACCTCCTGTGCGAGGTTTCACAGAAGGATCATTCTTCCCTTGCCTGGATCTAGGATTTCTGTACTTTAGATATCCTGGAGGTGCTCTCTCCAAGGGAGACCAGCTCAGGAGACACTTAGCAGAGAGTTCCCAGGAGTGCTTAGCACTGATGCTCATTTGGCATTTAAATAATAATCATGATGACTGTTATCCTGACAAATGTGATTTTCCTCCTCCTCCTCTCTCTCTTTCACACACACACACACACACACACACACACACACACACACACACACACGAACACACACACACGTGCCTATGTAATCCTGGTTCATTTCCAGGGACACATTGCGTGTGTGTTTCTGTTTTTTAGAAGTCTGGAACAGAGAGAACTCAAGGTACAGCCCTTGTGAAGGGAAGCAAACCCTGTAGGCTAACGGAAAGCAGAGTGGCTCCCCTCGCTAACAGGAGGCTGAGTTTGCTCGAGTCTGGAGCAGGCTAGGAGAGACTCATATTTTATCCAGGCCCCTTCTCTCATTCATAATGGAGAAAGCACTACACTGGCTATTCCTGCCCAAGGGACTGAAGAGAATCAACTGCTCCAGGCAGCATCAACCCCCAGCTGTCTTCGGAAACTCGGACTCCAAGTTCATTCCTTTCCCGGCTCGGCTCTCTTTCTTCTTCTTCTGCGGTGTATTTGTTCTTACCGGTTCCTTCCCCACTTCCATAATGAAAAAGCAATACCAGCAGCGGGCTGCCTGTAACACAGGCTTGTTTTATTTTCAGTCTTTTTATTATTTAACCTGCCCCCATGGGGAGGTAAACTGATACCCTATCAGGGAAGAGGCAAGTGGACCTAGGGAGCTGAGGAAAATTGGGGGGTCAAGATTTGCTTGGGTTGGACGATTTAATTTGCCTGACTGCTGAGCCTGCCTGTCAGGGATTTCTGCTGCAACCACTGGGACCCTCATGAAGCCAAACAGCACAGGAAGAAAATGAATTCCTGGATCAATTCCTCTGTTTGGAGACTTTAACTTGTGTTCAGTTGAACAGAGAATAGGAAAGACAAAAAGAAAGAAAAGAGGTCTAGAGACTGAAACCGTCACGGAAGAATAGCCCAGAAAGCCAAGGTCCAGGTTTGTGTTATTAGGCAGGAAGCCAGCAGCCCATGCAACCAAGCCTGACTGAGAGAGAATCCCAGAACAACTCTCTTCCTCCTTTCCCGTTCCCCCCACAAGCTCTGTTCCTCTCCCAAAAGGACAAGATGGAGCAGCCACTTGTGACAGAGGGAGGTGCTGGGGTTCCAATGGGCTTCACCATAGAGCAGCTGACAGCTGGGTCCTCAGCCTGGGTGCAAAGGTGTGCTGCACCTTTAGGAGGTAGGGTGTGATACTCAGGTCTCTGGGAGCTCCACACAAGGGAGAATGTTCTCCTTGGCTCCTGTGAGGCGAAGCTGGCATAAAAGACCAAGTCCCTTCCTACTTTCTGGTCTCTTGTTTGGTCTTGGAATCACTTCTTCGATGATCCATCATGGAACACTGTTGCATGCCAAAGAATGCTTGTCAGAGTGAAGCGTTTCTTCACTGGAATCTCCAAGTCTGTGCTACATAACTCTCCTATTTGATGCATTACACAGCCTCTAGTATAGTGATATCACAATAGACAGCAGGTTAATAATAAACAAGTTATATGCCTCTGAGGCAGTGAAGTTGAGCTCCCCAAGGCCTGGGATATCTGACTTGTTTTTCCGGAGGATGGGAGTCAGAACGTACCACAGATAGGAGGAGCCTGGGCTGCTTCTATCATCTGTCCCAGTCATTGCTTATAGCTGTTCCTCCAAGCCTCCTGCTAAGTCCTGTGGCATGGCTTCCCACAGCTTCTGTAGTGTCCTCACTATGAATGCATCTAGAATTGCAAAGAAAGAGCTGGTATGGCACAAGTTGAAGGGAGGTCAGGAGTGTGCCATGGAAGGGGAATCTAAAGGGCAAAGCCAAGGTGTTTTTGAGAGATATTGAACAGACAGGTTTGCTATATCCTGGGTGCAAAAGGTCATCTTCAAGTTAGAAAGGAATGAAAAATTTTTAGTGCCCTTTCATTTTCTGTGTTCTGTGCAAAGTTTAAGTATAAACTGGATATCCTTCAAACAGTTGAGTAACAATGACAGGGAAATGCATCTTTTCTAGTGAATCCCTTGGCCGAGCATATACTAGCCCAAGATTGAGGCTTCAGTCAGATGGGCTCATGACGACTTATCTTGGAATCTGGATAGAAACAGACCTCAGGGTATGATGTGAAGACAGGCTCACCCTGAAGGTGAGTGGGGCCCTCCTGTTGGTTAGGGTCCTGGAATGAAAAGGAGAATTGAATGTTCTTCTAGGACCCCTTGGGCATGAATGAGTAGGTGGTACCCAAGGTTCATCTCTTTCTGTTTCCTGATTGTAGAAGCAATGTGACTACAGCCTGTCACTGTGATATATCAAACTTCAATGTGAATCACATCAGTGTTTCCTTATTTGCCATGTTGTCAAGTATTTGATCATGGAAATAGGAAAAGAAACATAATAAACCCTTGATGGAGATGATAGGAGGGACTCATGACTTTCAGGGTGACCCTTCCCACACCATGTCACTTTCATTCAGTCACAGTGAACACCAAAAAGACTACAGATCAATAACAACAACAACAATAATAATAGTAAACCAACCAGCATTCTTGGAAACTGTGGAAGTCTAGAGAAATAAAGAAGGACTGAAGGGCAGTCTCAGACCAGAGTTGACAGAGCTCAAGATGATCCCATGCAGCATGAGTTCTGGGGTAAATCCCCTGAAAAAATCTAAGAAATAAGTCAACCAGCAGATATCTCTGTAACACAAATTCTAAATTCCAAAAAATGTTCACTGACTGCTTAAGATGGTGATGTAAGGGAAAATGGGGTGAAGGGTCTGTGCGCTCAGGGTCATTCCTGAAAAATTCCTTTGGGCCCAAAATTCTCTTTCAAACTCTTTACTTTTGTCCTTGACTGAGCAGCTCTGGACACTCTTGGTGTCACAAAAATCTTAACTCTTGGAAAAAGTCACATTGCTCAGAGGTGACCCTCTCTGGTGCTCAGGGACCTGCAGTGAATGACAGACACCCTCAGCCCCTGACCTCCCTCTTTGATTCCATATTCACGATTTAATCAAGCAAGTTAAAGTCATCAATGGGCCCTAAAGGCCCCTGACACAGGGCACAGCTGAAATCTCATAAATAAATTAGGAGACCTATGTGATGGAAGAACCCTTCCCTCTCCCAGGGGTGGAAGCCCTGCATCTCATTCTCTGTTAAATGCTATACTGTGTCCTTGGTCAAGGTGGGGTCTCAATGGAAAGGCAGAGAGAAGGCTACAGCAGGTCACTGCTGTGGGTCTTCAGAAGAAGGGGGCATGGACAGGGGTGGATGTACTACACTGGTGACAGCTTTGGTCTGACTTCAAAGATCAAAATCCAGGGTAGGAATCTCAGCTAACTGTTGTGAAAATACAGCAATTCAACCTTAAAGATGATGTTCATCCATGTCATCTGTGAAAGAATTATAAAAATTCAGATGCGTTTTCACAGGCAGGGTAGCTGTCTACAAGCATGCCAGGGGCTTTATTGTGGGGGTGTGCACAGGCTACATTGCTCTGTTGGCAGAACTCTAATAAACAGCAACAGAAATGAAGAAAACCACTGACTTCTTGCACTGCAAAGAAAGAGGTACATCAGTCAGCTATTGCCACACTGATGCTTGAGTAACAAAATACCCTGTAACCAAATGGTTTATTGCATCAATATATTTATTATTTTTCACTCATGTGTGACCAGTTGCAGGCTACCTGGTCTGGACTGAGGTCAGTTCACACTGATGTCTGGGAGAGGTCATTCTTTTGTAACCATCCAATATTACAAAGAAGGAGTAATAGGTTAGGTTATTTATGATTGTCCTTACTCTAGCTACTCAATGCGTACATGACTATCTGTGTGTGCATGCACATGCATGTGTGTACAGATGCACAACAGTGCATGCATGTATTTGAGCTTGCATTTATACAGCAGAACTCAGCCTCAGTTTTGGTTTTCTAAAAGTGATAGACCTTGTTTTTTGAGGCAAGATCTCACACTGGTCTTGAATTCACTATTTAGATTGGTCTGGTTAGCAAGCATGCCCCAGGGATCTATGTTCCTGTTTCTGTCTCCCCAGCACTGAGATTTTAAGGCTGTGCCAGCATGCCCAGATTTTTACATGGGTGAATAGAAGCAATTCAGGGCCCGTTTCTCACATAGACGACACTTTAGTGAGAAAGTCATCTCCATTCCCTCTTATCTGTCTTTTTTGTTCCTCAGTTTTGAGTTGAGGAAGTGTTCTCAGTAGGCTTTGTCAGCCACAAATCCTTTTCAGAAGAATGAAGCAACTTCCTGAGCAATGCATCTTTAAAAATAAATTGATTGTGATATGATTATGTCCTAAAAAACTTCTTGATTAAAGCAAACAATGAAAAGGAATTCAGTAATATCACAGTTGGATCATCACAGTACAAGTTCAGCTCATAGTAGACCTGACCATTGCATTATTTGAGTCTTCAAGTAGGAAGCCAGATACCACGATCTGCCTACTGGATTTCACGTGTGGTCCAAAGTGCTGCACATGCATAAACTTGCAAACAAATGCACCTGCGTCCCCACAAAGACAGTGAAATCAAGGACCAACACATTTATGGGTCATTAAGGGGCAAGGACAGAAGAGGACTGATGTCATCAAAGGGCTCACTCACCATTGACAGATGTGAAGAGGGATGATGAAGCCAGCAGTCACAGAATATGGTGACTTTCAGCTAGAGAGGTGAGCACTATACCCTAAACCACAAGAAGAATTAGCCCTACTGTTCCTGACCCCCACGCACTGTAGCCAAGTGGGACCTAATCTTCAACTTTGATCTCTAATACAATGTATTATGCTCTTCAAGCTGCATGTGGGGCCCCTGTAACAGTATAAGCTGACATATGCTGTGACAGCCGTGGGCAGGTCTGGACTGTAGGGCTAGTTGGTCTGGGACTGCAGGTCTGTGGGTCTGGATCACCAGCCTGACAGGGCCAGAAACTTCTTACTACAAGCTGTACCCTCCATTTAGACTCCCAGCTAAGGTGTGTGGAAGTGCAAGCAGCATTAATCCCTAGCACAGCAATGCTCAATTGATGGTGTCTTTGCTTTGAAGGACATTTGGGACTCTCTGCTCAGCAGCCCAAGTGTCCACAATAAAGAATTAGCTAGCCCTTCCTAATATCAGCAAGTGTTAAGTGTGATATGTCTTGTGACATGCTCACCCCACCAAAAAAAAAAAAAAAAACTCACATAATTTTAATTTTACATTTTAGGTGTGAAAGTACCATGTACCAGGAACAGATTCTTTCCTGATACATGAGTGTTCATCCTTTGTCCTAATGCCCAATGATAATGGCTGTATGCACAACATAGAGAAAAGCAAAATGCAGAAAAGTCCCGTGGTTCCTTTAATCAAATAGAGGGCCCTGCTTGCTTCAATGGGCAGAGGACATGGGCAGTGTGCCTCTGACCTTGCTTTCTCTCAATGCCTGGAGAATCTGCATTTCTTTTCTCAGGTGGCAGCACACTTGTGTCTGTACTCCCTTATAGGGTTTCACACATCTGATGCCTGTGACCCAAGTGAGAGAAAGACCTTGCACTGACTGTGTAGGTCAGCTTGAACAGGGGGATGACAGTGACAGTGGATGAGCTGGTTGGTGTATGTGAAAAAGGTGTATGGTGTTGTAGAATATTGTTTTAAGGTATGTTCCTTTTGTTTATGTTTCCTTTACTTAACTCTGTAAAGCTGTCTTTCTGTGAATGTCTAAAACATGTTATGGTCTAATAAAGAACTGAATGGCCAATAGCTAGCCAGAAGAAAGGTAGGTGAGGCTGGCAGGCAGAGAGTATAAATAGAAGGAGGATCTCAGAGAAGTAGAAGAAAAAAATAAATAAAAAAGTAGGAGGACTCCAGGGACTAGCCACCCAGCTACACAGCCAACCACAGAATAAGAGTAAGTGGTACAGAACTAAAAGAACAGAAAAAGCCCAGTGGCAAATGGTAGTTTTAATCTGAGAAAAGCTGGTTAAAAGACTAAGTTAAGCTAAGGCTTGGCATATATAAAAAGAATAAACCCCCATGTATGATGTATTTGGGAGCCGGGTGGTGAGCCCCCAAAAAGAGCAAAATCAAATAACACTGTGGCCCTGAGCTCACTGCTCTGATTTGATTGGCTTGGACTAACAAGAGCTGGGGGTGGGGTGCTATGGTAGCTCTCTGCCCTCAGAGCTCCTAATCCCTGATAATTTAGATTGGGTGCTCTTGAAATGAGAATGCCTCAACAATTACAGCAGCATGCCACTTAGGTTCTGAAACTGTGAAAGTCAATTCCAGGTCAAGACAAAGGAGAAAAAGAGGGAAATAGAGAGACATAGAGAGAGACAAAGACACACACAGAGGGAGGGAGAGGCAGAGAGAGAGAGAGAGAGAGAGATGTATTTTCCATCTACCTAATGTTAGACCTGTTCATTGGGTGCTGAGGTCTGAAAATACATTGACAGAGAGATGTCCATATATAATACACAAATAAATGTACTCCTAATAAGTTAATACCATTGCAGACCCTATGGTGTACCTGCTTGAGAGCCATGTTTGACATTTTGTCTGTGCACTGTGAACTTTTCCTGAGAAGACATGACCAGAATTTATACCCCCACCTCCAAGTAGGATACCAACATCAAAGAGATAATGATTACAGAAACTTCTCATTTAGTGAACCAGTGCAGGGGCTTATTGACCGACAGGAGCATTAGTAGGGGTGACCTCCCAGAGCATGGAGGATCACTCCAGAACAGCATAGACTGAAAGATCTCATCCCAACATGTTTGACTAATATTTCCACAGCTACCTAGACGGAGTCTCCTCTTCCTTAACCTCTTACCTCCTGCACCTCCCAAAGCAACTATGAGGAGGGAGTAGTTGGAATCCCAGCTGAGGGTCTCATGACACTCCCCACTCCGCTCCACCTCATCCTGATCCTGGTGGGGATGATCCAGGCTGCTGTGATCAGCATGGTAATAGCAGCTCTTCTCAGAGCATGAACTCTCAGACAACCCTGTTCTACCTGAGAGAGGGCTGGCATTTGCCCCAAGTCCCGGAGTTATGGAGCTGTCGCTGTGAAGAGCTGGGCACAGCATAACTAAGAGCTGCATCACTCTGAACCCTCAAGTCCTCAGGAGAACAGCTCGTGGAATCTTCTGCCTCCTTCAGTCACACTGTGTTTTGGAGATTGTGTCGGGTTTCAGGCTGAGTCCTGCTTCATCTGTAGAGCTCATTAGAGGTGAGAAACTGCTTTTAAACCAGCGCGTGACAAATTCCTGTCACTGTGCAGGAGCCAGAGGAGCAGGTCAACATGGGTCACTACTGTTTCGAGCAATCACAGAACACAAGCACCACGTGCTGACCTGTCACTTGTCAACAACGGCCCAACCAGGAGTTATTTAATCACGGAACTGAGCACCCACCATCTTCCTGCTCCACAGAAACATAACTATCTGGTTCTGTAACAAATATCTGAAGATTTTAGCTGCCAAAAGATATTGATCCATTCTCGAGCTGCTTCTCCAAATCAATACAGTGTGCCGCCTAGACTGCAGCTCAGGGAACAGGCAAGTGTGGAATTGAGACTCTGACTGCAGGGTGAGGCCACTCCTGTGTCTGCAGGCACAGAGTCGGGGGCCCCCAGAGGAATCATACCTATAGAGGGACACAAGCTTCACCTAAGCAATTTTAAGTCGACTCTGTTTAATGAGAGTCACACCATTCATACAGACTTCAAGCTGTGACCCAGCAAGAAAACACCAATTTAGCCTTACTAAACATACCTCCCAATTTTTTTTAAAGTGCTTCATGCCACGTAAATTAGACTGCCGTTGAGATAATTGGATTCTTGTGGCTCTTAATTTTTCACAGATACATTATTTTGAAAATAAGTCATAAACCATCATCTCTGAATTTGAAAGTTAATTCACATTGGCTATGTTTCTGTAGTTTGTGGTCCATGGGTAAGTATTTAACATGACCGAGAGAGATGCTGACTTGCCTCCTCCCTCAGCACTCAGGATCGTAGACAGCCTGAGCAGCTGCACGGGCCTGTGGCTTTCTGTCAGTCATCTTTTGAGAAATGGATATGTCCAAATATTCGACGGGTCCATAATGGATTGAAATTGTTGCTCCAAAAATCATTCTCTTCCTGGCCAGAACAGAATTGCATTTTACATTTGCACTGAGCTAAGCGAATGTTGAATAGATGGAATATCTCAATGAACATTCTATACAAATGAATAGGCTCCTGTGATGTATAAAAGAGCTGGTGGCATGTTTCAATAAAAAATAAAAGTGTGCCTTTCCTTTTCAAAAAGATTTCTTTTTTGGCTTGGAGGTAGCATAAATATCAGCATAAAACAAATAGCCAAACACATTTCTGTGTTGAATTCAGCTTTAAAATGCTGAGGTGTGCTTTCTTCTAAGGGAGCAGCAGACTCCACACTATTTCAAATGACCAGCTAACCAAGCAGGTCTCTTGATGGGAAAATAAAACAATGAATTGGGCATCAAGTTAAACACAGCACCCCAAATCCATGTCCTCTGCCTGTTACAGTTTTACCTGCCTCCATGGTATTTCAGTGAGTGGGTGGCAGAGATGGAGGGATGCTGGTCATAGGAAGTGTAAATAGGCTTGTGATTAAACAAGGTTCAGTAAGATGTCACTTATGGCAAGAAGAAACTGTGGAGCCTGGGAAGGCAGTAGCATAAAAGGAGGATTGAGCCAGTTAAGGCTCTGGTAGATCTTCTCATCATCTTCCTCTTGGAAAGTAAACTACCTCATAACACTCTTCAGCTTCACTGCAGCCAACAGAGGGAAAATAAGGAATGGATTCTAAAGACAGTCTGAAGGCTGAAGGCACTCTTTCCCTCTGGTTGTTATAAGACGCCATCGGCAGAGCTCTGTGGCCTTTCTATACCCCGGCTTCTGATCTTAAAACCAAATCTCTAGCAGCTAGGGAGATGACTGTTTGATTGGGATTGCCACAGCTGCTCTAGATGCCATGTGGAGTCCTTGTAGCCACCACTACACCCCGTATAATGTTGACTTTCTTATGTGCATTGGCATCCAGCAAGGCATATGGCCTTGAGCAGGTCTGAGTGCGGCCAAGGCTTCTGTATTCATTACCAGCTTCTTGTCATACAAGGCTGCTGGCCTCAGAACACCTTTTCTGTCAGTGAGCCCTGGAGCTCAAAGCATGTAAAGTCTTTAGGAAAATAGTGTCTTGTAGAAGTGTGTGTTTTCCCTTAGAACTCAAGTTTGCATCCGAAACAAGCCATATACCCTGTGAGGACTTCAATGAAAACCTGATACCAAGACGTGGGATTATCTTGAGTATGTCATTTTTAAAGGGCATAAATAGAAGAGAATTCAAGCTACCACTCATTGTTGAGTGGTTTGTTTTGTTGTTTCTCTCACAGAGAGTTTTACTCTGTATCCAGAACAAGAATCAAATTTTCACTCCTGGCTCTCCTTCCAGGTATAACAGTTACAGGTAGACACTAGTGTACTAGGTACTTAGACTAGTTATTTATCTTGTTGCCTGAATAAAACCCTACAAAGTAAACCTAAGAAAGGAAAAGTTCATCTGCATGTAGTCTGAAGTTTCTGTCCCACCAGAAACTCTCAAATACCCAGCAGCTGCTTCCCAAATAATTGACTTGAAGGCTTACTGTTACTTATAAATGCTCAGCCAGTAGCTCAACCATATTACTAACTATCTCTTACACTTAAATTAACCCATAATTATTATCTATATTTAGCCACATGGCTTAATATCTTTTCTCAGCCCAGAATTCTTATCTTGCTTCCTCTGTGTCTGGCTCATGACTGTGTCTCTGCCTTTCCTCTTCCCAGAATTCTCCTAGTCTGGTTACCCTGCCCATACTTCTTGCTTGGCTACTGGCGAGTGACAAATCTTTACAGTGTACAAGAGCATTATCCCACAGCATCTGGGCTCCCAGCTCCAGGGTGAAATCCAACCCAGATGGGTGGACAGAGCTGCAGGAGAGTGAGTCATCTTGTCACACTGTCTCCACAGTCAGGAAGCAGAGAGAGATGAACTTGGGGCCTCAGGGCCTTCCTCTGCTTTATGTAGTCTCAGTCTATGGGATGATGCACCCCACATTCAGGGTGAGTTCTCCCATCTCATGCAACCTGATTTAGCTAACTCTCCATGCTCAGAGGTCTTTCCTAGCAAGGTGATTCTACAGCCTCTCAAGGGGACATTTATAACGATCCCAACACTATTTCCCTGGCGATTTTAAAGACATGCCCAAGGATGTTCTGTTGGTTCATATGCCCGTATAGATGTCCTTGAAGCACACCTAGTGTGTGAAGACACATGCGAAGCCTGTAGCTGTGTCTGTCAGAGTAGCCACTAATGGCACTCCATTAAGACTGTGGCAATAGCACATCGTGTCCTCACGCTACATCACCAGAGCTTTGCAATCACGTGACTGTCTCCGTGGGCCTAATGCTGTCTTCTTTCCTGCATTCACCACTCTATTTCTATTTGCAGTTGTTTCTTAGCTTGTCTTTCATTGACACTGACTCAGTAATATGAACCCATCTGTTTCACACGGTGTCAAGAAAGGATATAAAAGATCAGGGGAACACATCAGGAAAGGGTATGGAAGCATTCAGCTTCATCACCCTACCCTCAGCAGGTGCTACACAAAGGTCGAGGTGAAGTGGTGCTGGCTGGATTTCATGACACATTTAATTGGTTGCCATCAATTATCCACTCTCTTCTCTTGGTGGCTTGTCATAGCCTCTTTCTCAAGCCTTGCTGAACTATTGTTGAGATCTGCATGGATGCATGACCCTGAACACCCACTATGGAGAGGAAAGCCAGCTCTGCTAACATGGCCAGTCTTTGGTTTTGTTCATGTGGAGAATTCAGTGTCAGAATCAAAATATTCCTCCTCTTTTTGACATGAGGATGTCCCTCCTTCACGATCAACCCATGACTGGACCTGAGTTAAAAGGCAGACTTGTTTTCAGTGCTGGGATATGCTGGCTTCTCTTGCTGTCAGCTGTGCTCACAAGCCCTGGAACTAGCACTGCTGTGTTTCCCTCTTGCTTATGTTGCTTGGGGTCTACATTGTGGCCTGAATACATCACCTTTGACTATGGTGTTTTCAAAGGTAGAGACATACCACATAGAATTTTTTTCTCTAGCCTGTCACACAGGGACTGATTAATCTATAACCTCTGGTGGGAGTGAAGACTAGAGGCAGGAAAGGCCCTGACCTACTTGTTCTTGCCTACCTGGAGCCTACCAAGCTTCTCTGCATCTCAGCACTGGAGGGGCCAAGGTCCTCATCTGGGGCACCAGCTAGGTGGCATGATGTCATTCAATAGCTGTGGTCATCAGGAGGCTGCTACAGACCCTGGAGGCGAGTTCACCATGCCACAGGCATTGCATTTCATTAGCCTGTATTGTGATGTTCTCTGACCCTCTCACTCCAGATCATGCATCTGCTCATTACTCCTGCATTGTGAGATACCTTTGATGTCAGTATACAGAGCTGTCTCACAAAGAAAGGAACAGAGAAGCTGAGAGCTAACGGGAAAGAAAGACCAGAGAGGCCATAAATGAGGTAGAAGGAGGCGTCTTCCAGATTTTCTTACTATGCTGTTCTACTTCCCAGTGTCAGGGACAGTGACATGTGGAGTCTAGGGGTGGGGCTAGAGTCAGAACACAGACCCATTTGGCTGGCAGCTACTGTGATCACCTACAGCTAATGGTGAGTGAACTAAGAATGATGAGACCTACGGATTGGCTGCAGACTGGTAGACTGGGATTAACTGCAGGGAAAATACTCCCTCTGTATGAGTGACTCTTACAGACCTGGGTTGTACTCTCTGATGAGGCCATTTGGTTTATTCTTGATGAGCGTGTACTGAGAATAGAAGGGGAGGAAGACAAGTTCTTTGCTCTTTTTTTTTAAATCAACATTCCAGAAGGCATTAAATGCCAGAGGCTGCATGCATATAGCCCACACTGTTGTTGGTCACTTGTGGGAAAGCCTGAGAGTTCAGCTCTGAGAGGCACACACTGTGGTTGGTCACCTGTGGGAAAGCCTGAGAGTTCAGCTCTGAGAGGCACACACTGTGGTTGGTCACCTGTGGGAAAGCCTGAGTGTTCAGCTCTGAGAAGCTCACACTGTGATTGGTCACCTGTGGGAAGGCCTGAGTGTTCAGGTCTGAGGGGCACACCAGGCTGTCTTCATTGCATGCTATCATTTGTCTTTCTCCTCTTTCTTTCACCAAAGTGCTCATCATTGGTAGATCCCATGCTTTGTATCAGTCACCCCCAAATAAGTATCTCTATGATCCCCACTTAGCAAATCAGGAAACTGAGGCACTGAAAATCAGATGACTTTACATCCCAGATCTGAGAGCCAGGAAATCATAGAGCATCCCTGGATGTAGACTTGGGCTCCATGGTTTATGCTGATTAGTTTCCAGGTGGATCCAGAGGATTCTGTACTCTCAAGTTCCCCATGGGAAAGCAGCTCTGGCTCATTGCTACTATTTAGAAAAAGAGGTTGAGGCCCAGGCTGACAATGAAAATACTAGAGATGTTAAAAGATTTTCCTGTCAAGTGGTTTCTGGCTCACATGTTCTTCTAATGAGCTTCATGGAAGGAGGCAGCACTGTATCTATCTCAAACCACTACTCACTGACACCAGGTGGCCACACAGGGAGAGCATCAGTCACACTGAAATCTGTTAGCAAACATTCATGCAGCCTGTACGGTACCACTTTCTCAGTCTCCTCAGAGGATCTGTCCAGCCTTCTCTGGCATGACTTCCTAATTGCCACAAGATCTTGCCATCCAGAACAACAAGTACACAGTGGGCACTCAATACATCCTTGCCAAATGAATTGTGCTTATTGCGTTGTTCAAAGCGGCCTGTTATTGATTGTTCATCCACAAGAAGGGAGGATGAGCAGCTTTATTAAGAGTTCCACAAGATCTGAAGAAATTCCTGTCTCCCTTTAGGCTTGAATTTCACCAAAGTAATAAAGCTGTTTAAACCAGCAGCTGATTTGAAGAATGTTTTTCCAAGCTGTGTAAAAACCAATCCCATGTGAGCTCTCTGGTTGCTGCAAAGTTCTGGGAAGACAGCATTGTTAGTTCTGCTGTTGTGATAATCACAAAGACTAAAACAACTTAGGTCAGGAGAAAGCTCATTTTATCTTACACTTCCAGGTCATAGTTCATCACTAAGGGAAGTCAGGGCAGGAACTGAAGAAGGAGCATGAGGCAGAAACTATGGTGGAAGGCTGCTTACAGGGTCGCTGACAAACCCATGCTTAGCTTGTACAGCCCAGATCCCAAAGAATGGTGCTACCCACAGAGCGCGAAGCCCACCTACATCAATTAGCAATGAAGACGATCCCTCTGGCAGACATGCCCCAGGCTCATATGATCTGAGCAATCCCTTCTCGATGACTGTAGATTGTGTCAGGTTGACAGTTAAAGCTAAGTAGGACAAACATGAAGAGGAAGGGTCCATACAGGCCTCACAACATTTTATTTCTGTCTCTGCCTTCTCGAAGTAGATCTTTCCATCTCCTTTGAAAACTGAAGAAATGAGGCCAAGCAAAGCTGAGTACCCACCCTTACTTCCAAGGTCAACCCTGTCTGCTCTGGAGAAATTGAGAGCTGAGCTGGCATGGCCTGGCAGGACTTGTTTTATTAGTTTTTTTCTTTTTCAACTATAGATTATTTCCCACAATTTCTAGCCGTTTCCTGGATAAAAAGTAAACTTCAGTCTTTTTTAGTAAAGGTTTATTTTGACCAAGTGTGACAGAAAAAGGAAGTTTCCAGTGAGGTTTCCAGGTTCACATTTGAAGAGGTTTGTAAAAGCAAGATAAAAAATACAAGGTTTTCAGTTCCAATTAGAACTGAATGTTAGCATGAATCTGTTCAGGTCACCATGACCCATAAAACTTGGCTCCTCCCTTCGAGGAAGCCTTCCCCTGCTTGTTGCCTGTGCTGACAAGGATGCTTTTTTTTCTTAAACCTTGAAAATGCAAAGGAACCTAAATCTCATTTTGGTCATTTCCCCCATTTGTGCGTCTGGAATGCTAATGAGGAATAAAATTGTTTTACTAAGTGTGCTCTGTCCCAACCACAGAAAACAGTGAGATACTGCTAGGTTGCTGAGTCCCAGCCTCCTAGACTCCACTGATGTATGGGAATTTACTTAAGGTACTTTTCAAAACTCCCAACATATTTGTGGGTGGCCTCTCGAGGCGATATGTTTCTGGACTTGTTTGTCCAAGGTTGGCAAAGAGGGCTAGCGAGTTCCCTCGGGGAGTATCGGTACCGGAAGCCCAGTCCCCTGACCACATGAGTTTGATCCCAGGGTTCCAATCAGGGAAGGATAGAGCTGATTTCTGAAAACTGACTGTTAAAAGTGTGTTGCTGTTGTGGGCCTTTCTAGCTAGGCACCCCTTGGGGAGGGAGTAAGAAGGCATGGGATTTATAGCACAGACTGAAGTCGGGTGAGAAGCAGACACAGACATTTAAAACAACAGACCTGCAGACTCAGACATTCTTTACTATGGATACAGGGCTAACCTATATAACCAACCTCCCGATTTCCCATTGGCTGTTGGCCATTTCCTTTACGATGTTGCCTCTCTTTCTCATTGGTCTCCAGCACGTCGATGGCCATGTGTCACCAACCACCAGGTGCACAGCAGACTCCAAAATGGCTCAGCTGAATTAGCTAGTAAGCATGCCTAGGTACATTATCAGGAACAGGGCAACCTCAGTTTCATCAGGCTAGGCTGGCTGTGCTCTTCCTGACATGCTGTCACAAACATACAGAAACACATTCACACAAACACACACATAGACACACACAAACACATTCATATACACATTCACACACACACATCTCACATAAACACATGCACACACACATTCACAGAAACACATTCATGTACACATTCACACACACATTCTCACATGCAGACATACATGCACAAACATATTCACACAAACATACACATAGACACACACAAACACATTCACCTACACATTCTCAGACATGCACACACACATACAGCAGAGCCAGATAACAAGGTAAGACCATTAATCTGTGTTTGTTCATATTCAGCCATATTTTTCTTCATTTGAAAATATTCTTCTGCTTTGTATTTAGCTTATTATTTTAAGCAATTGCCCAAATGTGCCTTTATCTAGACTGTTTTGAAAGAAAACCTTTTTGGCCTGTATGTTCAAAGCTTCATTATGGCTCCACCAATGTTTATATAATTACTTCATTTGGCAATCATGTTTGCTCTATTTCAGAGAGAACACCACAATCCACAGCAAAGACTTTCTATCTGCCACGTCTATGGATAGTACCATTTCCTTGGCGTTCCCATCAGTGTTTCAGGAGGAATATCCAGTTTCTTGGCAGAAATGTTTGAGAAGCCAATTTGAGAAGGATGTTGTTGGCCTCTGCCCATCATTACCTATTGTTTCATTTGTTTGAGGATGGAGAGGGACCTGAAGAGGTGCAAACTGACTTGCACATTTAAGAAATTACACTGTCAGGACAGGGGTTATGGTTTGCATGGTAACAAGCACAAGGACCTGAGTTCATTTCCCATCATCTAAGTAAAAGCTAGGTTTGTGGTATACTTAACTAAACCAGGTGTGACAGGACATGCCTTTATTCCCAGTACTGGGAAGGCAGAGACAGAGAATTGCCAGGGTTTGCTAGCAGCCAGGCCAGCTTACTCAATGAACTGCAAATTCAGTGAGAGACCCTGCCTCAAAAAACAGGTTAGATAGCAATCAAGGACACTTGCTGTCAACCTCTGACCTTGACATGTTCTCACACATGGGTGTATAAGATATTATTATATCCTTGAAATGTGACTGGGACCCAGCAGTCTTAGTTTGGGCTATGTCCTAACAGCCTGGTGCCCAGATGAGGAACATTAGGAGAAGGTGGACTATCAGATAGTTGGGACCCAGTAGGAGAAATTTAGGTCATCAGAGGCACACCTTTGAAGGAATTATTGAAGTCCTGGCTCCTCAGCCCTTCTTCTCTCTCTCTCTCTTTACCTAAAACCTCTGCTATCTTGAACTGAAATAAACCTTTATAAACTGACCATCTCAATTCCTTCATAGACTGAAAACATTCACCAGTAGCTTCTATAAACCAGGCACTTTGCCAGGCAAATCTATGATCTCCCTGGGGAGACTGACAATAAGTTACATGAAAAGTTGTGAGTGTTTCTAAAAATTCTAAGTACTTAGAAGCCCAGTATAGAAAGGGTTGGCATCCTGCTGAGCAGCTATGGCTGTGGCAGTAGACACAGTGCCTTAGGTGCCCTCTTCCTTATTCCAGAAGGGGAAACAAGAATTTTGGATGAGCCAAATGGAGCCACCTTCCTCCCACCTCTTTCTCTCCACTCTTCCTCTTTTTTCCTTCCTCTGTTCTTTTTTCTTTCCTCCTTCCTTCCTCTCTCTCTCTCTCTCTCTCTCTCTCTCTCTCTCTCTCTCTCTCTCTGGGAATCAACACACACAGCCTGAGAATATCATAGACACAGGGCAACAGGGCAGGGGAATTGGTTGAGAGAAACTGGACCCTCTGCCCAGTGATATCAGGACAAGACCCTGAAGACCAAGTGTTCTCTAAGAACTATTTATTTCTGTAGAAAGGAATTTTGCCTTCTGTACATACATTTGTCAACACAGCAGTCGGCCTCAGCACTAGAGCTAGCAGCCGGAACAAGCTTCATCTGCTAAGACAAAACCCATTCTGGATGTCAAGGAGAGTTAGGATATAGACAGCCCTTTGGGATGATACATCGTCCCCACCCTGGCCCCTCAGGAGGTACCCCAGAAGCACACTGGCTGTTGGTGCATGCTGTCAGCTGGCACCTCACCTTCAGCAGAGGAGATATTGAAGACTGCAGTGTAGCTCAGCAGCCCCCAGGCTCTGCTACCTGCCATCAGATGCCCTTCTACACAGAGATAATCTTATGGGACAGGAGAGCGCTCCACCAGCTGCATGAGGAGGATTAAATCTCTGCGATAGAAGAATGATTCATCCTACAATCAAGCCAAAACAAAACTTAAGTGGGTGGGGGTGGGGTGAGACCCCCAGAAATTATGTTCACAGTGAAATACAGACGGGAACTAATTACCCCAGGGCAGTGTTCCATTTAGGTAAAATTCTGCAGTCAATTAGTATTCCATTTAATTGTACAATTAATGAACACATAAATTAAATTCATAGTTTATTTCTACCACTAAATTACTTATTTGAAATGCTTCTTTGGAAAAAATAAGCAACTCAATGCACACATTATTAAAATGATTTAGCAGTATGCATTCTGGGCTGGTTTTAATTGTAAAACAATCCATCCACCACTGGCTAGCTGCTGCCTGTCTTGTGGAGAGCTGGATAATTTAATTTCATCTTATCAAGTGAACAGGTAAGCATCCCACTGGCTAACACAGAATCCTCCAGGTAGACTTCAAACTTCGGCTGGCAGATTGTATTTCAGCCCTCACACAGGGAGGCAATGCTCAAAGAAGAAGTTTTCATAGAATCTGCTGGGAGACACAGCCACAGTGGACACACATATGGTTCACTTGTAGATTCCAGACTTTTCGGGGCTCACTCTCATGCACAGGACTTGAAGTAGTAGCAGGAGGCAGACCTCTGGGATTGTGGCACTCCCACACCTCCCCTGGAGGACCTTCATGGAAACATCTAGAAGCATATGCAGGTGGGTGGCGCTCATCTTCCTTTATAGACAAGGCCTCTCTAGTGAGCTTTGATGTTGCTGCTTGTGGCCTTCTGGGAACCTCTAGGAGCCATATTGGAGCAATGCTGGCTCTCATCTAGCTATGCTAAGCCACAAAAGCCCTTGATGTTTAAGAGTTAGGGATGTCTTGTGGCTAGGAGTCAGGTGTTTCTGTCCGCTGGTGTTGGCCAGCAGAGAAGGGCCAAGGTCTTGCAGAATCAGTGAGGTGGTTGAGCTTATCAGACTTGTATTACTTTGGACAAGATACTATTTCTCTTTTCCTTGACTATGGATGGAAAGGTAGTGTGGGATTGGGGCCATGAGATCCAGTGGCCTTCCTGACAGTAAAAAATAAGATTATGATGGTCAGAATCGTCTAGGCTGTTATATGGAAGTTTGGCTGTGTCTGAATAGTGCCAGAAAGTAAAAATCCCAGTGAATAAATGATGAAGGTTACGGTTAGGGTTAGGGTTAGGGTTAGGGTGAGCCAAGGGCTTGTGGAAATAATGTGGCTGTGGAGTTCCTCCAAGTTAATGCTTCTGATTTGCAAGAAAGAGGTACATTCACTTTGGTCTGCTTTTCAACTGTGAGCAAGAGGATCTGTCCATGTAAACAGAAACCATCCTGCACTCTGGCCTTGGAAAGAATGGCTCTGCCTGTATCTTGGGTCATTTCCAAGTGCTTAAAACAAAGTGAAACAAGCAATAAGCAGGCTGTACTTGAGATGGTGCTCCTAGCTCAGTCTCTTGAATCAGAAATCAACACGGGGGGGGGGGGGGGGTGTTAGCATGTTCTAAGAACCAAGGGAGCTGGTGGAGGAGGCTGGTGGGCATCTGAGGAAGAAAGGGTGACTGGAGAGATGTGCCCAGGTATTTATTGAGTGACTCTGGAGCATGTAAATACTTTCCTTTGTGACACATTTGTGCTGACTCAGGGCTCTAGTCAGTGTGAAGCCCTGGGCCTGGCATGTACCCCATCGGTAGAGTGTTCTGTGGACTTGGGTTCCATTCCTAGCTCTTAGAGACACAGACAGTTGGGGAAGGCACACTGTCCTCTGTCTGTTCAGCCTTCTTCATAGGCTTCTCCAAGGTGAAACCTGTGGACACTTCATTAAGCCAAAGGGGGCTGTGGGTTTCCTAACAATCCTTTATGAGCTATGGGATGCCAGCTGGTGACCTGGGGGCACTGCTCCATGGCACCAAGGACAGCACTAACATCTGGGACAATGAAATCCCGACGGTTAACCCCAGGGCCCTAAATTCTCATTCATGGTCTCAGAAGTCGCTAGTCCAGCCCTGTGATTAGGCATCTCTTACCAACCTTCAGGTCAGGAGTCTTATTGACGCTTCAGCTTAGTTCAAATTATAATGGGATAAATCACCAGCCATCCACAATCCTTGTTTATTGAATTTCGTATGATCCATTTAATTTAGACCCTCCCATCTCTGAAGATGAAGCCTATTGAAAATCCGTCTCTATCCTCTCGTGACCTAATTTATGTTTTCCCCTTTAGCTTCTCCGCCTGCCTTATTGCTGTCATTGCCTCCAAGGGTCCATGAGGCAGGAGGCGGGCCCTGGAAGATTAACTTTCTTACTGCTTTATTTGGTGTGCTGTCCGGCCAAGCAGATGTACAGCTATCTCTGTCGCTCCCTCCTCTGAGTCCCTTGCTTTTGCTCAGCAACACATTATTCATATTGACTCAAAATAAAACAAACAAACAAAACCACAACCACCACCAAATAATAACACACAGTGCCTGACTTCGTACTCTGGATTTTGAATTTTTTTAATAGAATGCTTAAGGAATAGGATGGAGAAGTGGAGTTTGGGGAGATAATTTGTTAAAGTGCTTGGCACACAATGTAGGGATCTAGTTGGATCTTGAGCACCCCTGAAAAGCTGGGGATGGTGGCACAGAACTTTAATCCCAACTCTGGGAAGGTGGACACAGGATAATCTCTGGGGCTGGCCAGCCAGTCCAGCCTAATTGGTGAGTCCCAGGCTAATGAGGGGGCTAATGTTTGAAATGAAGTAGATTGCATTTCTAAGGATAATGCTTGAGATTATCCTTCGGCCTCCACATTAATATGCACATGTACCCTTACATATACGTGTCCTCCTGCATACACAGGAACATGCATATACACAAGCAAATGCTTTTTTAAATAAAACCAGGCTCAGAGGACACACTCCTCATGAGGACACACCCCTCATGGGCATATGATGGCCCCTGAACAAACCCAAGTAAGTGTTGGGGGGATCTGCAAAAGAAGAAGTACCTAGAAGGGGGTGAATCAGGAGCAGGGGTCGGAGAGTCAGCCAAGAGAAATCAGACGCATGCTCGGTACATGTGGACCTCTAGAAATCAGCAGAGAAAAATGAGATGTTGTTTTGGAAAAGTAGAAACTGTTGTTTGCAGAATGAATCATACCAGAAATGCCACCAGTAGACACAACTGGGAAACCCAAAGGAGCTTTGGGCCCTTGAAGTAAAGCAAGTAGGAGAGCAAAAAGGAAGCACTGGCATAACTGGGTGGAAGGCTGTTCACTGCTCACCATGGGACTTTGCTTAGCAACAATATGGAATCCATAGCTTGAGCTCTGTCTTGAATCCTGCCGCTCACACAAAGACTATTTGAGAGATGGCAATAAACTAGTATCTGAGGCCTGGGGGAAGTAAATACCCAGGCAGGTATGAGACAACAGGATTTAGAAGAGACTTCCAGGACACTGGTCAGACACTCTGCCTTCAGTCTTAAGCTCATGGTCCATGGTGTCCAACCTATCACTGGCACCAAGCTGGTATATGCCGACTCACAGCCCTTAGTCACAGGTGATTAGAGTGAGTGACAGCCCTAATTAATCCCTTACCTGAGCAGGTCCTTCACTGGGTCTTTGCAGAGCACCCTGCCCCACCTTGGACTCTTTGATTGAGGCTGTCTCATCAGCATTCCTTTCTATCCTGTTAATGATGCTGGTGTGGGGCGTTCTCTTTAACCCGAGTGGACTGGTGGTCAGCCAGGGCTCAGGCACATCAGTATGGGAAGCTATTTGGAGCAGCCTCAGTGAGTTTCCTTCTTGTCTCTGACCCAGACACACTGACATTGTCTACAGATGTGTGAAGCCACCATGTGTATTGCAGAGAACTAAAGAAAGTGGGTTTTCTGGAAAAGATTACCAGGAGAAAATTAAAGAGGTAATTATGTAGTATTTGGGGCTAAAGGTGGTTTGGTGGTTAAGAGCAAAGGACCTAAGTTCAGGCCAATGCCCACATGGTGGCTCATAATGGCCTTTAACTCCAGTTACAGAGAATCTGACAACTCCTTCGGTCTTGCAAGGTGCTGCACACATACATACATACAATACATACACACATACATATGTATGTATAGACAAAAACACATACACATAAACTGAGAGTAAATAAATCTTTAAAAGAAACGATTATCACTTTAAAGTATGTGTGATTTTTAGTCTTCTTTGTGAAATACATTTAAAAATAATGTGAAGTACATTAAACATTTGCTAATGAACAAAAGTCTTCCCTAATTGTACTTGAGTATTATGGTGGGTTCAGTGTGTCCCCAAGGAGGCTTGGGGAAGGGCTCAGTAGGTAGAGGGCTTTTTAAGCAGGCGTGAGAAGCTGAATTTGATCCAGGACCCACAAAAGAAGCCAGCAGTGTGGATGAGAAAGCAAGGGGGTCACCGTGACTCACTGGTGAGGTAGCCTAGTCTAGTCAGAAATCCCTGGGTCCCACTAAGAGACACTACCCCAAAATGCAAGATTAGTAACATCTGAGAAGCAATATTGAGGTATGGAGGTTGACCTCTGTCCTCCATATGCACAGGGCACATCTGTGAACATGTTCCTTCACACACATGTGCACCCATGCAGAAGCTCAGCTCCAATGCAGCCAGCTGTGTCAGGTGGGTATGGAATCCCTAAGAGGACAGTGCTCTCTGCATGAATTCAGGCTTTCTTACTATTGTAGAGCCGTTTCTTGATGAAAACATGCATCTGGCCTCCTCCTTTTCATTTGACCTGCTGCCTCCTTCCTCCTAGGGATGGTGAAGCACACAGGCCAGGCAGGTGTGATGCCTCCTTCCACCCAGGGATGGTGAAGCTCACAGGCCAGGCAGGTGTGATGCCTCCTTCCACCCAGGGATAGTGAAGCACACAGGCCAGGCAGGTGTGATGCCTCCTTCCAGCCAGGGATGGTGAAGTATCGCGGTAGAAACCCACCACTAAGAGGCTCTTCGTGCTCCACTTTTGTCTCGTCTCTGCTCCACTTTTGTCTCTTCTCTACAGACCAAGCCCCTCTTACACCTATACAATCTGAGATTTCCCGCTACAGTGAAGTACACAGGCCAGGCAGGTGTGATTCCTCCTTCCACCCAGGAATGGTGAAGCACAAAGGCCAGGTAGGTGTGATGCCTCCACCCAGGGATGGTGAAGCACACAGGCCAGGCAGGTGTGATTCCTCCACCCAGGGACGGTGAAGCACACAGGCCAGGCAGGTGTGATGCCTCCTTCCACCCAGGAATGGTGAAGCACACAGGCCAGGCAGGTGTGATGCCTCCACCCAGGGATGGTGAAGCACACAGGCCAGGCAGGTG
>PVIH01017503.1:0-41611 GCA_004025045.1 Sigmodon hispidus
CTGAAGTACTATAAGGTGGATGAAAATGGCAAAATTAGTCGCCTTCGTCGAGAGTGTCCTTCTGATGAATGTGGTGCTGGAGTTTTCATGGCTAGCCACTTTGACAGACATTACTGTGGCAAGTGTTGTCTGACTTACTGCTTCAACAAACCAGAAGACAAGTAGTTGTGTATGGATAAATAAAAAGACAGGAACTTATAAAAAAAAAAAAAGAGATTATATGCAACAGAGTCCAATATTAATTCACAAATTTTAAATTGGGAAAAAATTTCCACCATAAGAATTCATCTTCAGTTTTAAGAGGAGAACATATAGGATAAATTTGTCTTCCAAACCTGTTGGATTTCACTAGCATGTATCTATTACAAACAATAAAATCATGTTTATAATTTATCTTTTAGATATAACTATTTTAATATTTCATTTTTCTATTCTGATCAGCACGGGAGTTTTGACCTGCTCGTTTCTGACCTGGGCCTGTTCACCCCTCCTTAGGCAACCCGGTGGTTCCCTGCTCCCGTGAAGTCACCATACTGATGCCATACTTAGCGCGGACACCAATCGGCATAGTCCAGAACTCCAGGACTCAAGCGATCCTCCTGTCTCAGCCTCCTGGGAAGCTGGGATACAGGCGTGCGCCACTGAGCCTGGCCATTTTATATCTATTCTGAAGGATAGTTAATGATATCATTTATCATGAAACCCCACTGATGTGCTTAAAAGTATATATTTAGGATATATTGTATATAAAGGGCAAGTATAAGTTTTAATGTTTCATAATAAATTTTATCAGACCTACTTTTAAACTTAAAGGTAAAATGAAAACACTTCTACTGGGAGATATCTTTGCTGGTAATATGCCTACAATCCAAGCATGACAACCTGGGTACCATTCTCAGGCACCAGGTAAAAGCAGCAGACATCATAATAATGTGTAATTACAGTGCAGGAGCCAAAGAAACTCAGATATGTAGAGCTAGCTGGCTAGCTTACCCAGCCTAATCATTAAGCTGTAGACCATGTGAAGATTTTTGTCTAACACAAAGTGGATGGCATCTTAGGAACAACACCCTGACTTCGGACTTCCATATAGATAGACAGGCAAATGGTACCTGCATACACACATACAAGTCAAAAAGAAAATATTTAATGCTAAAATAATTTCAAAATTTCAACATAACTGGCAGTAGAGAAATATAAATAGAATATAAAATATAAAAAATTACAATCATGAAATAGACAGTGTACAGAGCAGGTACACTTAAAGAAGGGCTTAAAATACAGGCGGGAAATCCATACCTGACTCAGGCTTTAAGACATACTGACAAAGCAGAATTATTGCCTGTTCCTTGAGTATTGTTCCTTTGCAAGGTAAAGCTATTGCCTCTTATTATCAGTAAAGTGACTTGCCATCTTCCTCCTATGTATCATCAGCATCCTCCCAGCAGGAAAGAAACAGAAAGGCTATGGTTTAGGATCTGCTTTCCAGTTCTATCCGCTTATTTAGGCAGAATAATGGAACCTAGCAACTTGTAACAAACCTTGCTATAGCTGAGACTTCAAAGCACACAGGTTATTGTAAATTAATTCTGGGTCTATACATCTCTCTGAATTTGTTGGCCTATGAAGGCCCAACCTTGTCGATACTTTAGCCAAAATTTTCTTCAAAATGGACTAATGTTCAAATTTTACTTCTTCTACATGGGTCAGAGCTTTAATCCAAAGCACTGAACCTCAGCCTGGGATTAATAGTGGTGAAAATTGTTAGTTAACTAGGACCTGATAGAGCAGCCAACTGATTCGGTTTGATTATAGGCCTCATAATTCACTGGGAAAAAATCATTAGCCAACATTTTCAGTGACACTCCCTTCCTAGTAATGGCCTAGGCGCAGTGCCACATCTCTTTCCTCTGATAACTTTTCTCACTTGAAAATTTCCGTGGTGAAAGGATTAAAAGAAAAGTCAATCCTTCACTCTATATCTCATGTAAAAGTGTAGGCAGCAACATGATTCCAAGACATTTTCCAAAGTTATAATGAAGTTTTTATATCAGGAGAAAAAACCACCTGGAACTATTGTTTATTTTGAAAAGCAAAGTAAGACCTTTTAATAAAATAAAAACCTTCATCTTCAATTTTATTAAGCTATATTAAAAAGCAGTTGAGCGTCTGGGACACACGGGAATATAGTGCACATATCGTTTATATGCAGTTGTGCATAAATCATTTCTCTTTTTTTCCGATGAATAGAATCAGAACTCCATGGCTCTTTCAGAAAATACCCACTTAACTCTCAAGAATAGCCCTATAAAAGAATGCTTATCAAATTCTGTAGAATAAAAATCAGCTCTAAATATGAAGAGTTGGCCATTCTATGGACATTCTTCAACCTTTTGACTTAATGGACTTAATATCATTGCCATCTTTATTACTTAAAATAAATGGAATAATGACTGTGTCTTGGGAAAAATAATAAATTAGCTGTTAGAGTCTATGAATGTGAATAGAACTAAAGTCTATTTATTTTAAGTTTCCTAACTGAAAAGGTTATTATAATCAGTAGGCACTTTTTAAAAAGAGGGGCAAGCTGCCTTTCAACTTCTTACATCAACCACACTCCAGGGCTCACGTTAGAAGAAGGAAGTGGAAAAGCCACCTGAACAGCAATTGAGTAGATCCTGACCCCAGGCTCAGATATAGTAAGTGTATCATTATCCTGTCAACATAAGAAGGTCACTTAATATTCCTTGGGTTCTTCATTTGAAAATGGGCATCATGTTCTTATTGTTGAATTCTTTAAGCAACAGGATAAAGACTGAAGATCAGAGTGCTCTGCAAACAATAACATGTAAGAGTTCATTATTAGTACATTTGTAAGTTACATGGCCTTGAGTTCTCAGATTTGTGACTTCACAGAGCTTTCATTATTAGGTCATCCTAATTGTTACTACCTTGGCATTGCTAGATATGTGCCTATCATTTGTTTTCCTAGGACTTTCTGCCTTTAAAACTAAATTGATCTTCACTACTTACAAGTATTTTTGGAATGCATGAATGAATGTTTCAAAAGTTTGCTGAGGTAGCATAAAAAAATAGCCTGCAAATTCAAAGTGCCAATAAGAATTTTATGACACTAAAATATTATCATATCTCTCTGTGATTTGTATGTTTTTTCTGTCCTTGGGGTCCATGCAGACTAAAATAGATGAAAGTATCTGGATTCTTGAGAATCCTTACAAACTGTCATCTTTGCAGGCATTGGATGGAGAACCCTGAAATTCTTTTATGAGACTGTTGGATGCTGCTGCTGTTTTCTGCATCCATAATGAGTAAATTCCTTGGACTTCCAAACTTCCTTGAAACCAGATATAAGACATCTAAGCTGAATGCATGCACTAACTGAGTCAAATCAAGCCGCTTTGCACCAACAGATGGTTTAGAACGGTGTCTCCTTGAGCCAGGTGAATTTAGTAAGAGAAGAGGAACTCATGTGCGTTTCAATTAGTTTCAAGTGATTCTAGTGAGCTTCGATGGATTAATCAAATTCTAGCTTTTGGGGGGAAGGATTTACTTAAAATCGAATTGATCTGTTGTTCTCATATTATCAGTGGCAAATCTATATTTACTCTGCTTTAGGGCTTCAGAAGAGTAATAAATTGTCACTGCTCCTGCAGTCTGCCTGAGTCTCAAGTCACACTTGAAATGAGTTTAATATTTAGAGCCCCTTTCAAAAGTACTGTTGCTTGCAGACACTCAGTCGTAAACTTTCCCACAACAACATCTAAAAAAAAAATTCACAGTGGAGGCAAGATTTCATGAAGGCAGAATCAGGCTGTAAACTTTCTTCTTGACTTTTGGGGACAAGGAATACAGTTTCACCAATAAGCGGGAAGGGAGATTCTAGTGACATGACATGAGGATGAGTGTCTCTCTCTTTCTCTCTCTCTCTCTCTCTCTCTCTCTCTCTCTCTCTCTCTCTCTCTCTCTCTGTGTGTGTGTGTGTGTGTGTGTGTGTGTGTGTGTGTGTGTGTGTGTGTGTGTGTGTGTGTTGCCTGTAGGGAAGGAATCTAATGGCTGCCTTTTCTTGGGTAATATTTTTACCCTTGTACCACTCCCACTAGTAAGGACATTTTTTTCTAGGATCTGTCTTTCCTCTCCTTTTATGAACATGGACTCTTCTTCCCAAGCACATGCTGCTGCTTAGAAAAGCACAACATCACTTATCATCCCCAGGGACTGTTGTTCTTTGTCCCTCAGGGGACTTAGACTCTGATCAAACTTAAAGGCTCTGATGTTTAAATATAGATTTTTGCATATCAAAAGCATTATCCCATCCATGTAGCTCTTCCTGCCAAGAGAATCAGACTGCTAATTTGACACATCAAATAAACCTTTTGGACAATAAGGTGTTAACCAGGTCTGCCAGCCAAGCCAGGGGAAAGGAGCTAACTCCCAGAAGCCACTGCCAGCAAAATTAATGCTGGAGATTTAGCATCTGGATGCTTCACCTGCCAGGCAGGACCCTATAGGTCTTTCTCATTGCTGAGCCAGATTAAAAGAGAATGATGAACAGAAGTGGTTCTGCACCACCAGTGACAAGCAGGAACAAGGCAGAAAACTAGCCTCCTCTGAGAATAAGCCTCTGCCTGCCTCCAAGGTAGTGCAAAGATGTGGGAAAGGGTGGGCAGGGGCCCATTGCCTCATCCACACACCATCTGAGGAAAACTAAACAACATCAGAGACCACAGGGTAGGGCAAGCTGAACAAGTCCAAGCTTCCTTCAGGGTACCACCTGTCAGGGTTTCACCTGAGCAGACAGGGTTTTTAAATGTATTCTTTGGTCTCAGGCTGCTAGTGACATTTGTCAGGACAGGTTTTTTTTCCCCCACCTTCTGCCTTGTTTGTTTTGAACTTAACAGAAAAATCAAACTTTCCCAAATCCATGTGACCCAGGGATCTTCTAGTCTTAAGAAATTCTCCAGGCTTAAGAAGCTCCAGGCTTCCTTGTTTTCATAGATGGCTGGGTTTCTCATCTATTTTATAAAAACAAATTTTTGAAAATGTGGTATTTTTAACATGTTGTTTTAAACATTAGAAATACAATTAAAATGGTGAGGGATTGCCCAGAGCTAGAAAAACTGTACATTCTACCCATCTGCAGGAGTCCAGTCCTGAAGCAAAGGACTGAAAAAAATTAACAGGGGGGAGGACCAAGAGAACAGACCTAATTTGCTGGGCAAGTACCACAAAGAAATAATGAGGTCCCAGGAGAAGTAGAGGTCTGATGTGGGGAATTGAATCCATTTCCAACACTTTCATAAGATGCGTTTTCCTTTCTACTGCCAGATAAAGGTCTGTGTGGCCAGAAGGGAAGCAAGAGGGAAGGAAGAGGAAGCATTTGATGAAAAATGGAAAGGAACCATTCAACACTAGGCTTGGGCTTTGGGTGAGGCTTCCTTCAAAAGTACCCCAAGTGATTTAAACCCAAGAAGTGCCGGGGAAATTAAAGAATCAAACAGGATGGAAATATTTCAAGTGCTCTTCCTGGGCATAGCCTTGTTCCACTGAGCAGACAGTGCATAAAGAGGGTGGCCTAGGGGCAGCATCTATGTACACACATGTATCTTTCCAAAAAAAAAAAAAAACCTACCAATTCAAACCTCAAACCTCAAAATCTGGGTTCTCATTTCCAGAGTAGGATAAAATACTATTTTTAATGTAAGTGTGGAAGTCCTCTTACTGCTAGTTGCATCTGAACTTGGTTAGTGTCTTAGTTTGGGTTTTCACTGCTGGGAAGAGACACCACAACCATGGCAACTCCTAGGAAGAAAATGTTTCATTGAAGTAGCTGGCTTACAGTTTCAGAGGTTAAGTCCATTTTCATCATGGCAGGGACAGTGATGGTATACAAGCAGAGTTGGAAGTTGACTGACTGAGAGAAGCTTGAACAAGAGAGGCCTCAAAGCCCACTTACACAGTGACACACTTTCCCCCAAAAGGCCACACATTCTAATAGCACCACTCCCTTTGGGGGGTATTTTCTTTCAAACCACCACAGTTAGCCAGCTTTTGCTTGGTATTTAAAAGATGCCCACTCTGCAAAACAATGGTCCTTTCTTCTCCTTCCCTGCTGTTCATTACATAACTCTTTAGTCTTTAGGAAACCTATCATCCTACTGTATCTAGGACAGTCTCCTTTTATTCTCAATATTATGGTGAAATCATTCACAGCACTTCTTTTTGGCTTCCTAACTATCTTGGTATAAATTGCTTCACTCTCTTGTACCCAAAGAGGACTGGACATATCTGTTGATGTGTGCTTATTAAGATCACAAGCTTAGAAAGAACAAGAACTGTATAGAACTAATATTTTAAGGAAAGACATGAACCCTTATGCAGAGCACATAAATGAATAACTAAAATGAACCCACCGATACTGACAAAACATACACTGGGAAGCATCACTTGATATTTAATAACACTGATATTCTCAGTCCCCTTAGCTACATGGTGCAGAATCTAGCACATGATGGGTGTTTCTGAAAGCCTCAAGGTAAAAAAGAGAGCACTGCCCTGCCCTGTGATTAGATATTCCTGGTGGTCAATTTGAGGATATCTGGAATTAGATAAAACCAAAGCAACTGGGTATACCTGTGAGAGGTTTTCTTTATTGAATTACTTGAAGTGGGAAGATCCACCATAAATCCAGATCTTTTGAGGTGGGAAATCTGCCTTAAGCCCCACATCTGTTGCGAGCCTATACAAAGGACAGAGAAAGGAAGTACATGCTCTTGTCTGCATGCTCTTGCTCTTGCAAGTACATTTCTTCCCTGACATTAGAGTTTGCTTCTTCAGGATTTTGATAGATATTGAAGACCAGATGTAGCATTCAATTCTGTGGACTGAAAAATTGCTGGATTCTTGGAATTTCTGTGGATAGACAGTCATTGTTGAGAAAGCTAGATCATAGCCTATAATTCACTCTAATAAATCCCATATATGTATATTGACTATATAGAGATATAAACATAATTTATATGTATACATGATATATTAATATCATGTATTATTATAATAATATACTAATATATATTCTATCACTTTCTGTAAAAGATTCTTTTCTTCCTGTCACATCCAAGAATTCATGGGGTAGGGATTTTTTTTTGCATGTTTAAACAACAAAAAATAAGAGTAAAAGTCTTACAATGAAAGAACCTTACTTGTAAATCTGAGTGAAGGGCAGAAGATTTTACAAGTGTCAACAACCACATCCAACTTATTTGCTGCTAGAGATCTAACCCACATCTTCATACATGCTAGGCAAGAGAACTGTTTCTTAACAGTGAAATAAAATGAGCATGCAGTAATTTAAGTAATGAAAACTACAATAGGTGATAAATAATCAAGAACAATTTCAGCTATTATGTATCTCATAGTAGATGCATCCAGTTGCCAAAGCCTCAATGTAAATGTTTCTTAATTTTATAGAATTTAATATAAAGTGATAGAGAAGAAAAATAATTTCTAGTCATTTTAAAGGAGTCTAGCAAGTTCTAAATGTGTTCACTCAATCGACAAGTATTTATAATCAAATGTGTTGTTCTTTAAATAGTGATCAAATATATGAGTTGTTTGAATGTCAGAAGAAATATAAAATATGCATGAACCGAAATGTTTTAGCATTTAAGTCACAATGTGTAAAGATTTCTCATGTCATTTGTTTCATTTAATAAGAAAAACATATTTTTCTCAGAAACAAAACTATATTCAGAGAAGTTAGATAAATATATAATAATTGCTAGGAAAATCCCAGAGTTAGAGTTCAAGTCGTAGTTTCTATCTCTATTGATGTTATTTTTACTTATTTCAGTGCTGGTGATCAAACTAAAGACTTTGGACCCAGAAGATGAATACTCTTCTACATTCTCAGTCCCAAGTCTATAGTTTTTACTCAATGTTATTTGACCATATTTATATTTTCTATAGGTAGAAATAAAACACAAAAGAGAGTGGGATATGCAACTACACTATACTAGAGGGCACAAGAATACAAGCAATATACATGTAATAAAATATTTGGTACAGGATATGCAAATTTAGATTAAACTCTGGAATATCCTCTACAAAGTTTTTTCAATATTTATATTTTGTGACATACTTGTGCTTTACAATAAAAAAATTGAAATATTAAAACAGTTTTATCTCCACTATTCAGTGAGTAATGTGTTGGATTTAGTAAGAATGGCTCACATATGCCCATATATTTGGGTGCTTAGTCACCAGGGAGTGGCCCTACTTGAGAAGGATTAGAGGTGTGGGCCTATTGGAGAAACTGTGTAACTGGGAATGGACTTTAAGTATCAATCCCCCCTCCCCCATTTGCAGATCATGATTTAGCTCTCAGCTCCTTCTCTAGCACTGCTCTTGCCTGACACCATCCTTTCTGCCATGGTGATAATGGACTAAGCCAACCTAGACTATTATACCCAGTAAAATTATCATTCATCATAGATGGATTAAACAAGGTATTTCATAACAAAGTTAGAATGAAACAATACCTCTCTAACAATCCTGCCCTCCAGAAAGCTTTGGAGAGAAAACTCCAACCTAAGGATCCCAGATATACCCATGAAACCACAAATAATCAAAAATCCCACAGAAGAAAGTTCAGAGAAAGAAAATACATATAACCTACCACCAAAAATAACAGAAAATATCAATCAGTGGTCACTAATACCCTTAATATCAATGGACTCAACTCACCTATAAAAAGACACAAACTAACATGATGGATACAAAAACAGAAACCGTCCTTCTACTACATACAATAAACAAACAGACAGACACAGGCTCAGAGTAAAGGGTTGAAAAAGATTTTTCCATCAAATGGCCCAAAAAAACCAAGCTGGTATTGCCATCCTAATATCTAACAAAGTAGACTTTAAATTAAAATGGACCAAGATGGACACTACTTATTCATCACAGGGAAAATTAGTCAAGAGGAGATTTCAATTCTGAATATTTAAGGCCCTAATAAAAAGGCACATATGTATGTAAAAGAAACACTACTAAAGCTCAAATCCCACATCAATTCTCACACCATAATAATGGGAGACTTCAATATCCCACTTTCACCTTTGGATAGGTCAACCAGACAGAGACTCAGAGAAATAAGGTATCTAACAGAGGTTATGATTCAAAAGGATTTAATAGGTATTTACAGAAGCTTCCACCCAAACACAAAAGAATATACATAATTCTCAGTACCACATAGAACTTTCTCTAAAATTGAACACATAATTGGTCATAAAGCAAATATCAATAGATACAAAAAAATGGAAATAATCCCCTGTATTATATCGGACCACCAGGGCATAAAGTTAGAGTTCAACAACATCAAAAAATCAAAGAAAGCCTACCAACTCATGGAAATGAAATATCATTCAACTGAACCACCTCTGAATTAAGGAAGAAATTAAGAAAGAAATCAAAGTCTTCCTAGAATTTAATGAATCCACAATGTACCCAAACTTGTGGGACACTATGAAAGCAGTCTTAAGAGGAAAATTCATAGCTCTAGATGTCTATATGAAAAACCTAGAGAAATCCCACACTAGAGAACTATCAGCACAGCTGAAAACCTTAGAAAAATTAGAAGCAAACTCACCCAGAAGGAGTAGACAGCAGGAAATAATCAAACTTAGAGCTGAAATCAATACAATTGAAGAGTGTCCAAATCAATGAAAAGGGGGACATAACAACTGATCCCTAGGAAATCCAGAGAATTATCAGGTCATACTTTGAAAACCTATATTCCACAAAAATGGAAAAGCTAGAAGAAATGGACAACTATTTGGATAGTTACCATTTAACAAAATTAAATGAACACCAGTTTAATTACCTAAACAGACCTATAACCCTAAAGGAAATTAAAGCTATCTTAAAAGCCTCCTGAGGGGAAAAAAAAAAAACCCAGGTCCAGATGGCTTCAGTGCAGAATTCTACCAGACATTCAAAGAAGAATTAGTATCATTACTCCTCAAACTGTTTCACATAGTAGAAACTGAAGGAATATTGCCAAATTCTTTTTATGAGGCTACAATTACCCTAATACCCAAGCCACTCAAAGATGCAACAAAGAAGGAGAATTACAAACCAATTTCTCTCATGAATATTGATGCTAAAATTCTCAATAAAATTTTGGCAAACTGTATACAACAATATAAAAAAATAATCCACCATGATCAAGTAGGATTCATCCCAGAAATGAAGGATTGGTTTAACATACAAAAAAACATAAATGTCATCCATCATATAAACAAACTGAAGGAAAAAAAACCACATGATCACATCCTTAGACTCTGAAAAAGCCTTTGACAAATCCAACACTCCTTTATGATAAAAGTTCTGGAGAGATCAGGAATACAGGGAAAATATCTAATAGAGGCGATTTACAAGAAGCCGATAGCCAACCGCAAACTTAATGGAGAAAAACTCAAAGCAATCCCACTAAAATCAGGAACTAGACAAGAATGCCCTCTCTCCCCTTATCTATTCAGTACAGTTCTCAAAGTTTTAGCTAAAGCAATAAGAGAAGAAAAGGAGATTAAGGGGATACAAATTGGAAGAGAAGAAGTAATACTATCTCTATTTGCAGATTATATGATTGTATACATAAGTGACCCACAAAATTTTACCAGGGAACTTCTGCAGCTGTTAAACACCTTTAGCAAGGTAGCAGCATACAAGATGAACTAAAAAAAAAAAATCAGTAGCCCTCCTATACACTAAAGATAAAAGGGCTGAAAAAGAAATAAGGAAAACATCACCCTTTATAATAGCTAAAAAAGCATTAACTACCTTGGAGTAACCATAACCAAAGCAGTAGCAGATCTATTTGACAAAAACTTTAAATCAATGAAGAAAGAAATTGAGGAAGATATCAGAAGATGGAAAGATCTCCCATGTTCCTGGATAGGTAGAAACAACATAGTAAAAATGACAGTTATACCAAAAGCAACCTACAGATTCAATGCACTTCCCATCAAAATCCCAACACAATTTTTTACACACCTTGAAAGAACAATACTCAATTTCATTTGAAATAACAGAAAAGCCATGATTCCCAAAACAATTTTGATCAACAAAAGAACTTCAGGAGGCATCACCATCCCCAACTTCAAGTTATATTATAGAGCTACAGTAATAAAAACAGCCTGGTACTCAAATAAAAACTGACTTGTGGACCAATGGAATTGAATTGAAGTTCCCGACTTTAACCCACACACCTATGAACACATAATCTTTGAGAAAGAGGACAAAAATATTCAATGGAAAACAGTTTATCTTCAACAAATGGTGCTGGCATAGCTGAATGGTAGTGTGTAGAAAAATGCAAATAGATCCAAGCCTGCCACCCTGCACAACTCAAATCCAAGTGGATCAAAGACCTCAACATAAACCCAGCCACACTGAACTTGATAGAAAAAAAAGTGGGAAATACTCTCCAATGAATTGGCACAGGCAACCACTTCCTAAATATAACACCAGTGGCACAGACACTAAGAACAACATTCTATAAGAGGGACCTTCTGAAACTAAGAAGCTTCTTCTGTAAGGCCAAAGACACAGTCAATAGGAGAAAACAACAGACTATAGAATGGGAAGATTTTCACTAACCCTACAAGTCACAGAGGACTGATCTCTAAAATATATAAAGAACTTAAGAAACTAGAACTCAAAACCTTAAATAACCCAATCAAAATATGGGATTCAGAACTAAAAAGGGAATTCTCAGCAGAAGAATTACAAATGACTGAAAGGTACATGACAAAGTACTCAGTGTCTTTAGCCATCAAAGAAATGCAAATCAAAAAAAACTTGGATATACCACCTTACATCTGTTAGATTGGCCAAGATAATAGACACAGATGACAGCCTATGCTGGAGAGGTTGTGGAACAAGGGGTACACTCCTCCATTGTTGGTGGGAGTGTAAACTTGTTTACCCACTCTGGAAATGCAGTATGGCGGTGTCTCAGAAAACTGGGAATCAATCTCCCCAAGGATCTAGCAATACCACTACTGAGAGTAAACCCTAAAGATACATATTCACACTCCAAAGTCATTAGCTCAACTATGTTCATAGCAGCATTATTCATAATAGCAAGAACCTGTAAACAACCTAGATGTTCCTCAACTGAAGAATGGATTAACAAACTGTGGTACATCTACACAATGGTAGATATATAGATGTGTAGAAAAAATGATACCCTAGTATTTGCAGGCAAATGGATGGATTCGGAAAATATCCTCCTGAGTGAGGTATCACAAACCCGAAAAGATAAGCAAGGGATGTACTAACTCATTAGTGAACTCTAAACTAAAAAGCAAAAAGCAAAGCATGTCTAAGCTGCAAACCACAAACAGCTTGGGATCTGAAGCACCTTGGACTGGCACCTTGGATCCCACTTCCTCCAGAGGAACAACTGACCCAGTCTTGATGTAGTGATGAGGAAAGTGCATCTACCAGGAGTGGATCCTGAACTAAGCCAAGGTCGGACCTTGGGACCTCCTGCCCCTGCTGGGGAGGAGATAAAGAGATGTGGAGAATAGAGAGGGGTGAAAGGTGGAAGGGAGCCTGAACAAGGATATACACAGATAAAATATATGACTTTATTCATAATAAAAATTAAGTACAAATAAATGTAAAATACTATAGAAGTTGTAGGGTACAGTTCCATAGGATTTAAAAAAAACAACAACAAATAGTAAAATTATGAGTGAACATCAAAAGTTAAACCAATATTCTAAGTGTCTGAAAGATTTATTTATCTCAAAATAAATTTCATGAAAAATAATAATTATAGAAAGCTTCTCAGCGATATGGAAAAGTGACCAAAGGTGTTCAAAAGCATTCTGCCTAACTTTTCAAACTCTTTGCTTTTGAGTCATTCAAAGAAAGATTGTGGTAGGAGTAACAAAAAGAAAGAGAAGGGGAGGTTAAATAAATATTTCATTTCATAAATTCGGAATTAAAATGCAAAAGGGTAATTTAGGAAAATTAGAAGAAAGAACCTGATTCTTTATTTCAGAGCAGATCTTAATAATTTAAGATTAAAAATTTAAAGTGGAATTAGTCGATCCAAGTAAGGTAATAAATTAAAATAACTATTCTTTATTAGAGAATAATTTGAACCTAAATCCTAGCATAAGCGTTTACATTTTAGAAAGAAATATCAAAGTACAGAGGCAATTGAACTACCACATAGGAGTCTATGTTAAGACTTTGAAACTACTAGTGAAACACATCACCCCCTCACCAAGGAAATGTAATTAACAAAATTGACCCAGAAATACATGCCATGGAAAGAATCAAAAGTTAATAAATTACTTTTTCAAAAATATACCAAGTTTATTGAATAGTTTTAAAGCATGTTAATAACCAAGAAAATTTAAAATCCAATAGAAATTTAGAATTGTTTCATATGTATAAGAGAGAGATAAAGAAAACACAGGTAGGTTTGAAAAGTATAAGAAACTCTATAAAATTATGATATTATATTTTACAAATTCTCACAAGTCATAAGATTTCATATTATAAAGCAATAAAATCTTGTGTTGAGAAATATGTTGACAAATTAAGGAAGTAATTGAAAAACATAGTTAACAAAATAGCTACTATAATAAATGTTAAAGGAACTTGCTACAATTCTCAACAAAGGAGCAAGGACTTGCTCTCATCTTTCCCCTCATCCCTAAAAAAAAAATAAAGATTACATCTCATAATCAGAAACCCTCTGGAAGATCACAGAACGATCTTCAAGGTCTTTGGTCTACATTTGCTACTCAACCTCATTGTATAGGGTTGAACTCGGGCTGAGACCCAACTGGTAGCTGCGAAGTCACTGTCCTTCTACCTGCTTTTGACTCAAATCAGCCATATAAAAATAGAGACTAGTGAAGCCTTGCTAGCTGCACTGTCTTGTCTGGATGCTAAAAGCAGTTAGCATACAGCATTCAACACAAAGTTCTCCAGCAGCTATCTCAAATAGTCTCCCCGTGTTTCATGTTTTCTAAGAAAGCCACATTTCAAGAGTAAGTAGTAAGGAAGTAGTAAATCCTGTCCAATTCAGGGCCACGGTTGCTCTGGGGCTCCCTCTTGGAACTGCTGGAGTATCCATTGGGCCTCCATTGCCCAGTCCTGCTTTCTTCTGCTTCTGATAGCCACTCAAAGGTGCTCCTCTTAACTATTACACAAGGTGGGCACCTTAGGGGAAAGATGTTTTGAGTCTAATGATGTACTTCCAGAGATGTTCATCTTGTTTTAGCTATCCTTTGTGGAGAAATTCATGAAGAGTTATGGAGTCTTTCTGACCCCTGAGCCTGTAGTATACTTCACAAATCAGCATACTAAATATAACATGCCTATAAGTACTTCAGTCTGCTCTCTTTCTTTAAACTGAGTATGCTCAGAATGTAATATGTGTTTTCCAAAGCAAGTAAAGGTTTCTTGAATTAAATCACTGTATTTCTTTTATTTACAAAGAGCATTGCTTTAGCCACTGGTGCTCCCACTGTGTTGGAATTTGCTGCTGTTGTTTTTCATCACCAAAATCAGTTCAGTTCTGTCACACATTTTTATGAGAAAGACTTCAATTCAGAGTCTCATTCCAAGAAAAATCATCATAGAACATTATGACATATAATGAGTTTATCTTATTCTGTGCCTAGCTCCAACACTTTAACCAGATATTAATCCTAGGATAGGGTTTGGAAATGGTGACACCTATAGAACAAAAGATTAAACTTCTGCATCTGTTGCCTTGTTCTGGGCCTTAGTCATTCAGTAAAAATGAGAAAGTGGATGCAAAGTGTGTGGAGGGTCCTTCTTAGATCTAGAAGGAAAGACACAAACATCATTACATGTGCATCATACACTCAGAGCTCTTATGCCCACAAAGCGCTCTGGCTAATTTTATTAATTACATGTTAATGCAATATAAAATAAAAACCAAATTATTAGATTACTTAAAGTTGACTCTATAATGTTAAAAAAGGATCCAAGAGAATCAGGAGAGAAAATGGGTATTATTTTTATTTATTCATCTAAAAAACCACTTCTTTATTAACCACTTATTGGAAAGTAACTATATGTCAGCATCATGTTATAATTTCAATTCAATAAAGCATGGTCTCCTCCATCTAAAATCTCGCATACCATTGGGTATCATTTATGAATAAATAGCATGATAATAACCTATTGATATAATTTCAACCATCATATGCAATGAATTATGTTAAAATACTTATACCTAACTCCATCTGAAGAGTACAAGAATTGCTTTCCAAGCGGTTAACACTCCTGACATAAGAATTGAAAGCCCTTTGGATACATGAGGCAGTATATATAAAAAAAACTCAGTGTATACATCAACACAAGTTCTTACACAGTTATTCTAAACACTGGCTCAGTGTTCCAAAGTATGGTTAGGGATGATGTCAGGAAGAACTAACAAATCCTTTTTCAGTTATCCCACAGACCAGTGGTTACTATGGCTTCTGTTTTCACATAGCCAAAAAGACTCTAGATAAAGGGTCTTGTGAAGAAGTGTTGAAACCAATGTGACCAGGTTGGTTGGCAGATCTGCTGCATATATTACCGGGTTCACATAGCTTATGCCTGAAACACTTCCAGGTTTTACCTGTTATCCTAGCATAATTAGATATCTACGCATGGACCATTCAACTCAAATTTGTGCCCCTTTGAAGAATAAATTGCTTCAGACTTCTTAGTCACAGGAGGATGTGTCTCTGGGAATGTAGAGAAAAGCATGGAATAAGGTCCTGCCTAAGGGGAGTGGCTCTGGGTTCTTCTAATTCAGTTGTGTCTGAATTACACATACAATCTCTAGCAGAGATTCCTTCTAAAGAACAAATTTGAACAAATGGAAGAGAGAAAATCATGTAATGATCTAAACATGCACTGACATGGTGTAACAGATAATTTAGGGATCCACATAGATAGCTGTATAAACCAGAGGACATGAATGATCCACCCAGATACAAAGATGGCAAAGATCCCAAATAAAGTGATGGCATGATAGCCAATATTTGAGAAATTTCAAGGTAAAATATGCATAATGTGTTAATTAATTTATCATGGTAAGGTTAAAAATGCAGCAAAGTTATGGATGACACCTATGACAACTGTTAAGGTGAAACTCTTGGATCCAGGCCATAATTGCTCTTTTATTTAACAACTTAGGAAAAATTTCCACAAGCAGCAGGAGATTTTGGTGAGATGAGAAAATCTCCTCCCTACATGTATAATAGTGATTTTAGTACACTTATAAAGATGTTGTTTCAATAAACTTTATTAGGCATATTTAGATTATATAACTACATCTCAGAAAATAAATGTATGATCTTAAGCCCCATAAATCATAGTAAGGCCCATGTTTTCTGGCATTATGTGTGTTTTAGTTATATTTCTAAACAATGATAATAAATTTAGAACAAATAAAATTAAGCATATACAATTTTGAGAAGTATCTTTCAAAAAAAAATAATATAAGCAAAAGTCTCTAGAGACTATCCTCACTCAAAGCTCTGATTATCCTAAGCACGGTCTCTAAGATATCATTGCAGTAAAAAAGAAAACGTCTAGACCAGGTAAGATCCTGAGATGCACATACAGAATTACAGAAAAGGAATAAACACAGCATCAAGGGTATACATGAGAATAATTTTAAACAAGGCAAAAGACAAGGCAAAACAGTGAAAGATAAATGCCAGTGCTGCCCAGGAGAGTCAGAGACAAGAGGAGTTTGGTAATTACAGCATGTGTATGAAATCCAGGGAGAAGGAGGTGAGTTAACACACTGTTAAATCTGCATATCTCTTTCTTTAATAGTTTTATTTATAGCCTGTCTTATTTCTGATTGTTCGTCTCATGTTTCCTCTTTAACAATAAACAAAATCTTATAACCTACAAGTGGGGTAGACAGAATTAGGGATTCCTTCCAAGTGTAAATTATTTATCACTCTATCCCACTCTCTTTTTTTCCCTTCAATGGGATGCTTCCAAATTGACACAGAAACCTATTTACTGCTAATTGATTAGCACTCTAAATTCATTGACACTGCAGCAGGAACAAGCATCGCAAGTGGGTCAGCTGAGATCAGCTGTGGCACACCAAAGGGAAGGAGGCAAAAGGTAGCCAGGGCAGGTTCTCCTTGCAGTCAGTGGACTTCCAATTTCAAGTGCATGTGCTCCTAAACTCGATAAGACAGACTTAGATTGGCTAAAACACAAGTCAAAATGCCGACCTTCATCTTCGGTGTAAAAGGAATGGTCCTTGGGAATTAAGTCAGAAGAAAGAATCCTACTTGTTCTTCTTTGTGTGGGATAAAATCTCTTAACAGCATTACAACAAGCTTGCTTTTTATTCACTTGAGGCTCCCAAATACAGTGGTATTAAATTTTAAAAATAAAATAAGTGCAACAAAATCTATCATTGTGTGAAAATTATATGCAATTAAAGTAAGTTTAACAAGATTTATTTTATAAGAAATTACTTGTCTATAATACTAGCCTTTCAATATAGTAAAGGGTTGCTGAGGAAGTTATGACATAAAAATGAGGATACTTATTATCAATTCCATAGTTAAAATATGATAAATCCAAAGGTCAGAGACATAAAAGTAATCAAAGAAAAAAATAATTGAAATTTATAAACTTAAAGGCCTTTACGCAATCTATAAAAATGACAAGTTATATTATAAATATTAACACTGCTTTATTTATTCAACAAATGTGATTCTGAGTTCATAGTTTAAGACAAGCATTATTCTTGTAATTGTAAGCAAAACTGACCAAAAGCACTTATTCTTAGTGATCTAATATGCCTAACAGTATAACACGGCAAAATAAAGAATGAAAAATGTACTTATCAAGCAGTAACAATGCGAAGAAATAGTAAATAGCATAACATGAGTGGGCAAAGAATAGAAGCACAGAGTTTGCTATTTAATAATGAGTGGTCCCAAGAGGCCAATCTGATACAGTTATATTTCAACAGAGACATAAAGAAAATGTGGAAATAGCCATTTTCTTATTTAGTGGAAGAGGACTCTGTTTCAAAGAATAAAAATAATCAAAAACTTTGAGACCTGGTTTGAGACACTAAAAAGGGGTTATTGTAATTAGATCCAAGTGGAGTGAGAGAAAATGGGAGCAGAGAGCATTGGGTTCAGACAAAGTAGAGAAGCTGACATGTAGACCCAACACCATAAGTGAATCCTGTTTTTTGCAGGATGGTAGCAAGACAACAGCATCAAAGGAAGGACACAAGAATGCTTGGAGGGTACTAAAATGATACAGGCAAGATCTTATTGGGGAGGGGAAGGGCAGGGCATTACTGTGTCCTGCCCTGCCAGGACTACCAGACTGGGTGTCTATTTCTCCAAAGCAAGAAGAGCCAGGGGTGGCTGAGGTTCTCCCTGAGAGCATATGAGAGAGCTTGAGACAAAGTAATTATGAAGGGTTTTTGTTCTTGTTTAGTTTCTGTTTCTGATCATATCAATATTGAGATAACAGTTAACTGTCTAAATAATGATTGTAGCAGTATGTGTTGTATGGCTAGTCTATAATTGAGAAAGGTTATTTTTGTTTCTGGAGTGGGGTATATGATGGAGTCAAAGAAAAAAATGCACCAAATGGCTGTGGAACAATATTTTTCTATACTGTGAATATGTATTACTCTCATTTGTTTATAAAGAGTTGACTGGCCAATAGCTAGGCAAGTTGAGGTTAGGTAGGACTTTCAGACAAAGCAGGAAAAGAGAATAGCAGAGACGAGAGTCATCAAGAGATGCAGAGAGAAGCAAAATGAACATCATGCTAAAATAAAAGGTACTACCATGTGGTAGAATGTAGATAAAAAATATGGGCTAATTTTTTAAGTTGTAAGAGCTAGCTAATAGCAAACCTAAGTTATCAGCTGAACATGTATAACTAATGATACTTCTCTATATGGTTACTGTGTGGTTATTTGGGAGATGGCTGGCAGACAGAACTGATGATGGTCCTGACCTCCCCCCAAAATAACAACAACAAAAGCCTACCTATATCAAATATCATAGAAATACTGAAATATCAGTGATTGGATGAATGATCTCAGGGTGCCAGTTTCTTAAACTGTGCTGTTCTAACTCCAAAATGGAGTAAGACAAATTCCATGGATGAGTGACTCAGTTTGACCAGGTTCAAAGGGCTATAAATGTTCTCAAGTAATTTCCCCAACAACAAAGCTCCAAAGAATAAAATAAATATTTTTTGCAGGCAATAGCAATTCAATCCTTTGAAAAGCAGGGCTTGCTTCTAGCCTAAGACTGAAATTCTGAAACCTCTATGATCTGAGGAAGCAGAATGATTAGAAAGATACACTATGAAAACGAGGACTCAGGATTCCCAGGCAGGAGCTATGAGACCTTGTTCCACCCCTCAAAACTGTTATTAGTTACTAAAGAAAGCAAATAACTATGATCCCACAGAATTATTTAGAAAATATAAAAAGTAAAGAATTTAATATTGTGTGATATGGTATAAAATGTAGTTTGTCTTGAAATCCATAAGATGCTTAGAATATAGCACAGTTATTAACTCCATGCTTTCATAATCCAGGCCATGAGCTGAAATGGACAAGGAATAAACCATTCAGCATAAATATATTCATTAGTTGTGTACCTGAATGAGTGCTCTTATTGATATGAATTAATTTACACAGCAGGAGGCCAGGAGAACTTCATTTCTATCATTTACTATGTGCAAGGTATTTTGTAAACATTGGTTGAATTAAGCTTCAAAGCAAACACACAGTGTAAATATTTTCATCCCATTTTATAAATAACATTAGACAATTCAAGGGACTCACTAAAGAGCCTAAAGCCAGGAACTGTTTCTGCCATGGGCTCGATTTGGAAACCTCTGCACACTTCATCACTCTGTCTCCCTGGAGGCTGCTTTACACCTTGACTCTGTTGGTTAGTGCTGTTTTACAGCATGAAGTTTGAACCAGGTAGACAGCCTAAGAACAGCCTGTGAACATGACCTCTCTAGTCTTTTCTGTCTGAGACTTTTTCTCTGAGTCTTACCAGCTACTGTGCTGTGATGAAAACCCAAAGCCCCTTTTTATCTTCTCACTCCCTTCACACTTCATTCAACATCCTGCCAAAATCTCCTTTCTAATTGCATGTAATAAATAGATAATAGATAGATAGATAGATAGATAGATAGATAGATAATAGAGATAGATGATAGATACTAGATTGATAGATGATAGGTAAGTGTATAGAAATAAAGATAGATGATGGATGGATAGGTACATAGATAAGTAGATGATAGATAGATAGATGACAGATAGATAATAGAGGTGGGCAGATAGATAGATGATAGATAAATAAATAATATTCTCTCTATAAATAATAATTTGATGTTTGTCATTCTGAATCTTGCTTATTTTACTTAGCATGAATGCTCCATTTTCCTGTATGAAGAATTTTACTTTTCCTTATAACTGAATAAAATCCCATTTCACTTTATTTCCATAACTGCCATTCTAACCAAGGCCACCAGTTATGTGCCATCTCACTTTTTGCAATGGCTCCCTTTCCATCATCCTCACTGAGTCTTTTCTCTATAATCTAGTCTCTGTGTAGACTACTTTCTTTTAATTTGAACCAATTCATGTACCATTTTAACTTCCTTTACTTCCCACTGCACTTCCAATAAGTCTGCATCCTCTCTGTAGCATCGATCATATACTACATCATCTTCATTCTGCATGAACCAGAGAACTCAAATTCCTTTCCTCAGACCCAGACCCTTATCACACTTTAAAATTCCTGCAGGAATGTTGTCTCTTATATTGTGGTGTGAATATCACTAATACACACATGCACATACACACACACCTACACAGACATATATATGAAATTCTCAAAGAATAAATAAAAACTTTTTTTTATTCTGCAAGGTAAGTCTTTTGGCAAAAATGGTACACCAGAACCTTGACCAGGCTAGTAACTTACCACATCCAACATGATTCCCATCCTTTACCCATGATGTAAGTGATGATTTTGCCTCATGCCATTTGTACGAGCTCAACTTCACACTATCATGCCATTGGCAGAAAATATTTTTTAAATTCTTTTAATTGCTTTATAGTAATTCATGAGAGTTGGCTGCCAAGACAAAGGAGAAAAGTCTCTAGGCTTAGATGAGAGCAAAGATGAACAGACAAAAAAATCCTTGACCTAAAGGTGAAAAGAACTAATGTGCTTTTGAGAAACTAGGAGACAAAGAAAATTAAGACAGCCTTTCATCTCTCGACGAGACTGTGGATTGCATGGAGGCAGGGCCATACTGTCTATTCAGAGGTTCACACAGCCTGGGGCATACAGTGCTGAATACACAGAAGATAAGTGTACATGCAGGCCGAAACCGAACACCCAAGAAAGCAAGGCTTACAACCTCCTGACATACAACTGGCTAGTCCCTACAGAGAGCAGTCATCCTTCCTGCTGCACAAAGCACAGACTGTAACTGATTTCACAAAGATACATGTACCTGACTGCCTTCACCCCAGACTTTACTTGCAGTCAATGGTGATTGATTATATGTAATTATCACTTTGTAATCTTGTTTTCAAGCTAAGTTTTATTTAATTAATCTATAGCAATTTCTTCTTTATACTACTATCCCCCAGCTTTGTTATCTATAAGGTATGAAATAGCATGTTTCATTACTGTGTCTAACAAGTAACTGAGGTTCCTAAGTATTTTCACAACTTTCTGTGTCTGGCTTTCCTAACAATATTTGTATTAATAGATCATAGATATTTATAATACTCATAAGGCTGTCCATTTTACTTAATAAAATACATTTCAAAAGTTGGCATTTATTCAATCTGAAATCATTATCTGTACAATGATATTCACACATTAATTTTCAAAATAAATCTAAAATAAAGACATAACAAAGTATAAAATAATGTATTTTAGAATTGTGCTAAATATAAAATAAATTCAATTTGAATTTTTTTAATTTAAAAGTTTTTTTCATTTTACATACCAACCACAGTTCCCCCACATCTCTTCCCACTCACCCCCATCTTCCCCCCACCCTTTCCCCTATCCACTCTTCAGAGAGGGTAAGGACTCCCAGGGGAAGTCAACAAAGTCTGACATATCAAGTTGAAACAGGACCAACCCCTTCCCCCTGTATCAAGACTGAGCATAATAACTCTCGATAGGAAATGGGCCCCAAAAAGGCAGTTCATGAACTAGGGACATATCCTAGTCCCACTGCCAGAGACCCCACAACAAACTCCCACGTCAGACAATTGTCATCCATCTTCAGAGGGCTTAGTTCAGGCCCATGCTCCAGGTAGCTCAGGTCAGCAGTCTCTGTGGGGATCCCCATCATGATCTTAACCCCGTTGCCCACACAATCACTCCTCCCTTTCTTCAATTACTCTAGGAGCTCAACTCAGTGCTAAGCTATGGGTCTCTGCATTTGCTTCCATCAGTTGGTGAACGATTAGGGTGGTCATCAATTTGATCCCCGGGGAAGGCCAGTTCAGTAACATCATTGAGTGGTCATCCTTGTGGATTCCTGGGAACTTCCCTAGCACCAGGTTTCTCCCCAACCTTAAAATGACTTCATCAATCAAAATATCTTTTTTTTTCTTGCTCTCTCTCACTCTACCCCTTCCTCAAATCAACAAACTTTCCCTTGTGTTCTCTTCTCATCTTCTCTCCTCCCTTCCCACAATTCTCCAACATTCTCCAAATTTATTCAGGAGATCTTATCTATTTCCTCTTCCCAGAATGATCTATGAATGTCATCACTCTTAGGGTCCTCGTTGTTAACTAGCTTCTCTGGTGTTATAGATTGTAGCCTGGTAATACTTTGTTTTATGTCTAATATCCACTTATAAGTGAGTACATACCCTACTTGTCTTTCTGGATCTGAGTAACCTCAGAATTTTTTTATAGTTCCTTTTATTTACCTACAAATATAATTGTGTCACTTTTTTCTTTAACTGCTGAGTAGTACTACATTGTATAAAGGTACTACTTTTTTACGTACATTCACTGGTTGAGAGGCATCTAGACTGTTTGTAAGTTCTGGCAATTATGAATAATGCTGTTATGAACATAGTCAAGCAAATGTCCTTGTGGTATAAATGTGATCCTTGGAGTATATGCCCAAGAGTGGTACTGCTGAATCAGGAGGTAGATTGATTCCCAGTCTTCTGAGAAACCACCATACAGATTTCCAAAGTGGCTGTATAAGTTTACACTCGCACCAGCAATGGAGGAAAGTTCTCCTTACTCCACATCCTATCCAGCATAGGATGTTATCTGTGTTTTTGATCTTAGCCATTCTAACAGGTATAAAATGGTATCTCAGAATTGTTTTCATTTCCATTTCCCTGATGACTAAAGATTTTGAGCAGTTCTTTAAGTGTCTTTCAGTAATTTGAGATTATTCTGTTGAGAATTCTTTGTTTAAATCTGTACTCCATTTTTTAATTGGATTATTTGGAATTTTGATGTCTAGTTTCTTGAGTTCTTTATGTATTTAGAGAACAGAAAATATATATTTTCTGTGCCTTTGAGCTGGTCTTCCTCTTCTTCTTCTTCTTCTTCTTCTTCTTCTTCTTCTTCTTCTTCTTCTTCTCCTTCCTACTCCTCTTCTCTTCTCTTTCTTTTTCTTCTTCTATTCCCATTACTCTTAGGTTTGATCTTTTCATGGTATCCAGATTTTCTGGACATTTTGTGAATGTTTTCTTTGAGTGACAAATCTATTTTCTCTATTGTATCTTCAATGCCAGAGATTTTTCTCTTTGATCTCTTGTATTTTTTTGGTTATGATGTATATCTGTAGTTCCTGTTTGTTACTCAGATTTTCCATTCCAGAATCACCTCAGTTTATGTTTTCTTTATTGCTTCTATTTCAATTTTCAAGTCTTTAACTGTTTTATTCACTTTCTGGATTGTATTATTTGGGCCTTTTAAAGGCGATTTATTGATTTCTTCCCATTTTCCTTTCTGTTTTCCTCAATTTTAAAGGGAATGTTTCATTTCCTCTTTAAAGGCCTCTATCATCTTCATAAGCTTATGTGTAAGGTTGTTTTCTTGAGCTTCTTCTACATTGTGATGTTTAGGTCTTTTTGCTGTAAAGCCACTGGGTTCTGGTGGTGCCATATTGTTCTTTATATTGTTAGATGTATTCTTGTGCTGACACCTACCCATCCCTTCCTCTAATTGGTGCAAGAGTTGTTTATGTCTCACGAAGCTGTTCTCGGTTCAATCCTGTGTCTCAGGGAGCCCCTCTTGCTCCAATATGAGCTCTTGATCTATTTTGTGCTGATGGATTCAGTGTCTCAGGGAGCTAATGAGGTTACAGGATAATGAGATTTGGAAGAGGAGGTAGAACTTACAGATTGCATGAACCAATGGAGATGTTAGTGGGAATGCCTGTTTATAGGAATCTTCCCTGCTAGCCTGCAACTGTCACAGCAATGGGTGGTAGTAGGGTAGTATGGTTGTTACAATATAAATATTAAATAGGTTATTATTACATTTGTATCTAGAGTTGTACAAATTGCTGGACATGTTTTTAGTGCTATATAGAGTGTGCAATATGTATAAGATATATGTGTGCTTTGTGCATGGTTACCTATGTAACTGCATATATATATATATATATACATATATATGTATATATATAGTGTGTGTGTATGTGTGTGCATACCAGAGGAAGACTTCAGTTGTGATACTTGATCATTTTCTGTCTTGTTCCCCTAAGATAGTCTCTCACTGGACCTATAACTAGGTTGGTAGCCACCAAGCACCAGCAATTCTTCTCTTTCCATACCCCACAACAGTAAGATTATAGGTGCATCTGACCATGCCCAGCTTTTTATGTAGTTTCAGGGAACCACATAAATTCAGCAAGTTGCTCAACAAGTGTGCCTTCCTACTGAGCAAAGTTCCCAGTGTCTAAAAAAGATATTTTTACATGTATTTTAAAATAAATAAATGAATAATATTTAGGTTCATATAAATGAAAAAGATTTTAATTATCAGAAGTGGTAAGTTGCAAAATCGCAGTTAAGGCCAGGTCAGTGTAATAAATGAAAAAGTCCCTCATCTTTCAGTATTATTGTGTTTATGGAATTAGAGAATAAAAAAATACCTAATTTAAAATATCAGACTGTAAAGCTACATATTAGTGCTATAAAAATAATCTTGGTATTTCTTTATGAAATATTTGAGTTGGAGAGATTACCCTGGTTTCCTTTGGTTTGGGGTTGGGGGTTGTTTATATTGCTGTTGTTACTCATAGGTCTCTGTGTCAACTGCAATGTGGCTTATCTTCACTGTTGTCACTTAGACACTTTGTGCTTTGTAAGGAGACTCCCAATTTAAATCTGTCCATTTCTTCATCAATTGGGGCAAAAATCTATCTGGGATAGGCAAAAGGTGAACTACAAGTAGTAACACATTTACATCTTCTACTTACTTTCACATTTTATTGGCTAATACAACACACATGGCCAAGTCCAAAATTAAGTAATCCAAGAAAAAAAAAATTTCACTTTGAGTGATAATCTCAGGTACTACAAATTTACACACAAAGTAAGTGCATATATGATATTCAGCTTGAGAGTAAAAAGAAATGAAAATAGTAATCCAACTTTCTATAGCATTCAAACTTGTCTTGACTTTGATAAGCACCATTTCATGTCATTATTTAAAGATGAAACTATCTACATTAGCCTCATTTAAAATTAATTTGTTCAGCATCCACTCCAGGCAGATCTACTTTCCTCACCCCAACATCATGACTGGGTCAGGTGTTCCTCTGGAGGGGATGGGCTCCAAACCACCTAGGGACCTTGGGACCTCCTTCCCTTGCTGGAGAGGAGATAAAGTGATGGGGAGAAGAGAGAGTGACTGGGAGGGGTGGGAGGAGGAAGGGAGTTTGAACAAGGGGATACATGGATAAAAAATATGACTTTATTTATAATAAGAAAAATTTTTAAAAAGATTAATTTGTTGGCAATATATGTTTTCTAACATGAATACTCTTCTGGAAACTAAAGATAAGCATAGAGCTACTTGAGAATATTTTATACCAAATACATCAAAGAAAGAAGCAAAAAGTTTTAAACCCTCATATACAAATAAATACTGATTAATGGCAATAAGAGATTTTAATCTTGCCACATCTATTGCCATTAGCTATGACAGTTTATTAGAGTATCAATTTATAGGTCTCACAAAGATATTTTTAAAATGCAAGTGGGAACTACTTAAGATTTGTTCATATGATTTGCAATAAGAAAGGTTTAAAATTCTTGAATGTAGAAGTAATAGGAAATACGGTGAAAATATATTTAATACCTACTCAAAATTAAGAATAAGAGACTCTTAAGAATTTCTTATTTAGTTATTCTTAAAAAATAAGTAAAAATAACTAGCATTACAATTTGGTAAGCATAATTCCAGACATCTTATGCAAATCCCACCTACAGAAAATAATGAGGGGGTAGGCAAAGAGAAAATGATTTTATAAAGACAGAAGCATAGTCATGTTTTTAGACAAACATAATTATATTTCTTTTGAATTTTCCAATGGAAGTAAAAATGTCAATTCCACACACAATTTATTTGCTCTATATGATATAAATACTTAAATATTAAAAGATTATTTATAAATTTTAAAAATATAGGCTAATTTTATAACACTTTGGTACAAATTCATCTGAAACAAGGGAACCATGAATAAGAAGATGCCTCCAATAGCTTGTAGAACATTTTTTAAATTAGTGATTAATGAAGAAGTTTCCAATCCATTGTGGGTGGTGCCATCCCTGAGATGGCAGTCCTGAATTTTATTTTTAAAAAATAGCCTTGGCAAGCCATGGAGAGCAAGCCAGTAAGAAGCATTCCTCTATGGCCTCTGAACCAGTTCCTGCCTCCAGGTTCCTACCCTCCTTGAGTTCCTGTCCTGACTTCATTCAAAGATGAACAGTCATGTGAAAGTGTAAGCCAAATCAACCTTTCCTCCCCAAGTTGCTTTAGTTATGGTGTTTTATCACAGCAATAATAACTCTAATTAGGAGAATATAACTATACTCAAGCTATCACCATATTTTAATTTCTTGTTAGCCTTTCTCACTATCAAGAATTCTCTAAGTCCTTTTCTTCTCTCTTTCTATACTATCATGTAAATTTCATGATAACATGTTTTGTTCACTACTTCTATTTGTATCTGTGTTATTTTTTTTTAGAAGACTTGCATGTAGCTGTAGATTAGACAAATTACATGTCAAATTTCAGTACAGTTCCTTGTCTGAATAACTGGCATCAAAGGTTTTGAAAGGCATTTTTGACAGCTTACACTTTCTAATTATCTACCCTCATCCCAAAACATTTTTATGAGTTTTCACTATTTTTCTGGATCTTTTGTTTGTTTGTTTTTGAGATAGGTTTTTAATATATTTCTTTGGCTATAGTCTAACTAGCACAGACCCAGTTTCCTCTACCTTACAAGCACTGGGCTTAAAGGTGTGAGGAACCACATCCATCTCTGTTTCTTATTATTGCTAGATACTTTTAAAAAACAGTTTACTTAAAAATATTCCACACAAACAATAGTTTTCATTCTGTACACATTTTCTACAGTAAATATTTTAATTTTTCACAATTAGCTTGTTCATAAACTCAAAGCCTAAAGTGAAGAGATGATGATAATCACTAGCCAACAGGTGATACCACCACTATCATTGGATGCTTTGGGGGTTCTTTCTTTTGTTAAAAATAAATTAGTGATAACAATAGCTCTCTGACTGGACTTAAGGTTCACTCAAAAGTAGGAAGTCATGCTATGTACTGAAAACATAATCAGCTTCTGGAGATAATGGCGGTCTTTAAAAAAAGAATCTATGACTACCACTTTGTTAGACCAGCATAATACTTTAATACAGTATAAATCTTATTTTTGTACCAGAAAAAAGAGCCTCTCATTACAGAAAATGAAGACCATCACAGAAACTCACAAAGCAGTTATCAATAGATCATGGGAAGCCAGACCCAATGAATAAATCTACATTACAGTTCTTGCATTTTTGGCTCAAGGAACATCATAGTAAGGGGGACAACTCTATTGTAAGCACTAGAATACCAGGCAATCTGCTGTGAAACTCATATGAATGGCTGCATAAGTAAGGCCAGAACAATTGATATGTTAATATGAAAAAAGAAAAAATTTTGTGAGATGCTACTTTTAGAAAAAGAATTGCAGACAACTAATGAATGCATAGAAAAAGAGAATTAGCCTCTCCTAGGGATAAACACACTGATTGGTTGTCCAATGCAAAGTGGTCAAACTTAAAACATACACACACAAACAACAAAAACAAACTCAGCAGGTTATATTTAACACAGTTATGTATATACACATGATCAAATGAAAGAGCTATCAATCTGAGAGTGGAGAATGAGGGAAGGAGTTAGAGGAAGAGAAGTGATATAATCTATTTCAATTATCTACATGTGATAATACATATATTAGACCACTCTCATTAAATAGGTATCTGATAAATGGAGTTTCTAAAATCCTATCTATGGACCTTGAGAAGCATAATTCACATGTCATATATAAGGAGTGCTGAATAATGTAGATTTCAGATATGATTTCTCTACTTAAACATTTTAAGCCTCTACTGCCTTCTGTTCCTAATATAAACAACAAACTCTTCAATAATCCAAATAATTTGAGCCAAAACTAATCTAGCCTCATTCCATCATAAAATAGCTTACTGTATCTATTACAATACTTTTAATACTGGTTAATTATTAAGAATGGTGCCTGGCACAAATTTGGTGCTAAGTGAGTGTTTAACAAATGTATTAAATAAATAAACCTGTTGGAAAATGACCCTGATCATTTTAGGTACTAAAGGCACAGTGATATTTATGGCTTAATTACAGATAGAACAAAATACATGTTTTGGTAACTGTGTCCAAAATGTCTAATAGTATGAGGTGAATAAATGTGATTTATATTCATACAGAACTGTGGGAATTCTATAGCTGTTAAGACAAAAGAAAAAAATCTTTAAATAGTAGATATCGTTTCTCTGTACATTTCATAGTTATCCAATAGTATGAGAGCCAGGAAAAGACAACTTTTCCTTGAAGCAGTGATGGGGATGAAGAATTAAAAAGTGAAAAGGCACATGAAGGCTATTGACATAATCAGAGTGAGAAAGGACTCATGAATCAGCACTAATAAACTATTGCTGTATACAGTCTCATTAGCCACATAAAAATACCAGTCTTTCCATTAATCATATCATTTATAGGGAAAAACTCACTTAAGTTCCCTCCATGTTTTTCTCAAAGTGAAGGTCATTGCATGTCTATCATCCCCTGAAAATGTGATCATTTCATTTCTAATAGATTTCTGTTGTTATGAACTAAAGTCCTATTATAAAGGCAGAATTCAATGGGCAGTCTATCAAGAACTAGAACTGTATAGGGAAGGGTATCTATCCTTGCTTCATCCTGAACTCACCCACTTGGGTTACTGCTAGCTGCTCCCATAAACTCAACCATTTCTCTCATCTTCTTGCTGTCCCTCTCCAAGGTCTATCTAGCCAGATCTCCATAAAATTATCTTTCTGAATCCCATTTCTTCCTTGGAGTCTCTCCACTTTGAAGAAGTTTCTAAAATTTTATCTCTGCAATAATAAAAAGGTCCATTGTTGAGTTTTAAAAATGGTTCACTTCTTCTACTTTTATAACTGCTATTAAAACATAATATTAGATGAATAATGATACTTCTTTTATTATAATTCATATATTAAACTGCACAACGTATCAACACTAATCATCTCTTCTTTATCTATGGGTGACTTTCCCTTAACCTAACACAATTGCTGGCTACTGGAGCAAATCCTTTGGCCATGGAAATTATCTTTGCTCTTTTTCTTTGTTCTATTGTTTCCCACATACAAAAAAAAATCATATAAAATGCTAGTTTCTTCCAAAATGGTTTGGTGAATGCTCACGTGGAAGCTGAAATGTTCATCATACAGCTTCAATCAAATGTCCTTAAGATTATAAAATGTCAAATATACTAGAGTTATATTGTGCCTAAGTTCCACTGTGCCATGAGTCCAGCTTTATAAAGTGGTATTTGACTTAAGCAACGAAAATATAAAGTTCACATGACAGGGACAGTGAGAAACACCCCTTACCACTTCCATAGATGGATTCTTATTATCAATAAAGCAAAGCCATGATTCAGAGGAAGCTATCCAATTCATTTATATAAAACTCAGTAACTCTCAGACATACTACAAACCACATGCTAGTATGTTCTATGCCCATATAAACATTACCCATTATTGCAAAATAATATACTGAAGGTAATGCCTGCATCTGCAAATTATACCTCCTGTTCAAATAAACTATGGGCTGCCATATTTATTCATTTGTCACAGAAAACTAATGAGAGTATAAATGTAGCCAGCTATAAAAAATAAATGCCCAACAGCTAGTGTAGGTTATGTATTACGACATGGGTTATATGCAGGCAGGTTATTTCTGTAGGGACGCCATCCCCACAAATCTTCCAGTATATATAGTGTTACATAACAGATTGGTCTGTCAGGGCTTCTGCCTCTGAATTCCAGGTGCGCTCAATTTTGCATCTGTTACTTCACAAATGCATCAGACATGAACCACAAACCATATGGCTTCCCTTACTGGACCTACTTTCAATCACAAATATTCACAAATTACCAGCACAGAGACCAGCGCCAACTGAAAATGCCAAGAGTGAGTGGTGTTGGGTTGGGTGAGCAGACATAACTCAACATGAGTACAACAGCCCTGAATATCCTGTCTTGTGCTTCCCAGCTGACCCTGATCTATAGTATCTGGATAACAAATGTGCACATTTAGAATAGCCTGTTCAGTTACTGCTCTGTGCTAGGAATCAAACAAGTTACAAATAGCCTCAAGACCAAATACAGTAGTGACACACAGTAATAGTGTCATTATCAAGCAATAATTTTGTACCTATCACTGACTCCTACCAGCAATAAAAAATGATAGCCTGTAGCAAAGTGGTCACAGGCAGATACTTACAAGATAACAAATTAACTTAATACCTTGATTGTATCTTAAATAAGCTTTGGGTAAGTGGGTCATGTATCTATATGTGTGCCCATGTGTATATGATAGTTCTCATGATGCAGCTTGAATATATGCTTTTAGTTGCTAGCCCATTTTTAAAAATTAAAATATTCATAAAGTGTAATGGTGTGTGTGTGTGTGTGTGTGTGTGTGTGTGTGTGTGTGTGTGTGTGTGTGTTAGTGATTCAGTGGAGGTTAGAAAACAACTTGTGATAGTTCATTCTCTCCTTCCATCATATGAGCCCCAGGGATTGAACTCAGGTCATCAGGCACGGTAGCAAAGTCATTTCTCTAATCCTTCACATTTCCTTTTAGAATTGTTTTCTAGTGGCACCAGCTGATGAGCTATTACAAAGTGTGTTTTTACTGTGTAGCCATCTTGTTAAATCACAATCATGGATCTGTAAACATGCCCTCAGGACAAGATGTCTTTTAAGAAAGGAAATCTGAATGCCAAAATAGTGGACTACCCCTACATATTTCTTCAAGCAATGAAAGATTGTTTGGAGAATAACATCTACTTGACATTTCCAAACAAGAAAAGTAAGGAATTTTTCTAGTCCTTGATGTTTATGGCACCTTTTGAAAGACTTTGGAGTTGCCATTATGCTCAAATACCCAGACTTATCAATGCTTAAAGTATTTGTAGATTAAAAAACTTTTCAAACTCCAGAAAAAAAATCATGCTTGCATTACTGGTGTTTTCATAGAATCCTTACTTATTTTACAATAACAAAACGTGAAAAGATACAAACTGTAATTATTTGAGTTAGTCATAGCAACCAGTACCATAACACCCAAATTCACTACAACATTTAGACATCACAGTTGTTCTTTGCCTCCTCATGTAGCAAGAGTGGTTATTTATTCCATGTTATTTCCTTGTTATCAGTTTAGGCAATGAATTGTACAGTCAAGAGCATCATATGCTTTCTTTCTTTTGGCTAATTCTATTGATTTAATTCTTTCTCATTGGTAGATAAATTCAGCTTATGTAGCAGCAATTATCCAGAGGGAATATTAAGATCCAGAAAACATAAGGATTTTGCTTAGCCCCTGTGAACTAAACTTAAAACAGATTTTGATGGTATTTTTATTTATGCAAAATCAAAATCTCTGTGGCTCCACCTCGTTAATCTTGGATACATTACTGCAATTTACTACTACAAGTTTAGCTCCCATAAGCAGAGATTCATTCTTTATCAAAATGACTTTAAAAATATATGCTTATATTTTTATCAAGGGTTTGACAGAGACTTACAATTCCCATCTATGTCAAATAACAGGCATTTTGAAAGTGGGCATCCACTATAAAGAAACAGAATACTTCTTTGTGACATGGTTAGGTTAAGCCATTGTAACATATTCTATTTTTGTACCACTTCCCAATAATTTGCAATACTTTAAGATTGTCTTATACTTGCAATTAATTATGCAAGAATAAATTGAACAGGATAATACAGAATAGATTCTATTCTTTGATCATGTTATAAACAAAATGACTTATTAAAATAAAGGTCAAAGGGAGATCTGTTGCCATAGCACTAATAATGAGTTTCATTAAAGTTCTTAAGTATTCGGCCATTTAAAAACGGCAGTAAGGCACATGAAAAAGTGTTCAGCATCTTTAGTCATCAGAGAAATGGAAATCAAAACAACTTTGAGATATCATCTTATATCTGTCAGAATGGGAAAGATTAAAAACACGGATGACAGCCTATGCTGAAGAGGATGTGGAGCAAGGGGAACACGCCTCCATTGCTGGTGGGACTGTAAACTTGTTCAGCCACTCTGGAATACAGTATGGTGATTTCTCAGAAAACTGGGAATGAATCTCCCCAAGGATCCAGCAATACCACTACTGGGCATATATGCTAATGAAGCACATTCACACTCCAAAGGCATTATTAGCTCAAGTAAGTTCATAGCAGCATTATTCATAATAGCAAGAACCTGGAAGCAACCTAGATGCCCCTCAACTGAGGAATGGATTAACAAACGGTGGTGCATCTACACAATGGAGTATTACTCAGCAGTAAGAAAAAATGATATTTTAAAATTTGCAGGCAAATAGATGGATATGGAGAATATCCTCCTGAACAAGGTATCACAATCCCAGAAAGAGAAGCAGGGGATGTACTCACTCATTAGTATATAATCATATGTTTTTTTTCCTTGACTTTGTTTATATGATGGATGACATTTACAGTTTTTTATATGTTGAACCAACCCTGCATTTCTGGGATGAAGGCTAGTTGATCATGGTGGGTAATATTTTTTATATGTTATTGTATACAGTTTGCTAGAATTTTGTCAAGAATTTTTGCATCAATATTCATGAGGGAAATAGGTCTGTAATTCACTTTATTTGTTGCATCTTTGAGTGGCTTGAGTATTAGTGTCATTGTGGCCTCATAAAAGGAATTTGGCAATATTCCTTCAGTTTCTACTTTATGAAACAGTTTGAGGAGTATTGGTATTAGTTCTGTTTTGAATGTCTAGTAAAATTCTGCACTGAAACCATCTGCACCTGGACTTTTTTTTACTTGGGAGGCTTTTAATGACAGCTTCAATTTCCTTTAGGTTTATAGATCTGTTTAGGTATTTAATCTGATCTTGATTTAATTTTGGTAAGTGGTACCTGTCAAGAAAGCTGGCCACTTTTTCTAGGTTTTCCATTTTTGTGGAGTATAAATTTTCAAAGTATGACCTAATAATTCTCTGGATTTCCTGGGGGTCTGTTGTTATATCCCCCTTTTCATTTCTAATTATGTTGATTTGGATATTCTTTCTCTCTGCTTTTTGGTTAGTTTGCATAAGGGTTTATCTATCTTGTTGACTTTCTCAAAGAACCAACTCTTTGATTCATTGATTCTTTGTAATGTTTATTTTTTGTTTCAATTTTATTGCTTTCAGCTCTAAGTTTGATTATTTCCTGCTGTCTACTCCTAAGTGAGTTTGCTTCTCATTGTTCTAAGGTTTTCAGCTATGCTGTTAGTTCTCTAGTGTGGGATTTCTCTAGTTTTTTCATATAGGCATCTAGTGCTATGAATTTTCCTCTCAAGACTGCCTTCATTGTGTTCCATAAGTTTGGGTATGTTGTGGATTCATTTTTATTAAATTCTAGGAAGACTAATTTCTTTCTTAATTTCTTCCTTGACCCAGGGGTGGTTCAGTTGAGTGATTTTAGTTTCCATGAGTTGGTAGGCTTTCTATGATTTCTGATGCTGTTGAACTCTAACTTTAGGCCATGTTGGTCCGATATGTTACAAGAGATTATTTCCATTTTTTAATGTACTGATATTTGCTTTATGACCAATTATGTGGTCAATTTTAGAGAAAGTTCCATGTGGTTCTGAGAAATATGTATATTCTTTTGTGTTTGGGTGGAAGTTTCTGTAAATATCTATTAAATTCATTCACAACATAACCTTTGTTAGACCCCTTATTTCTCTGTTGAGTCTCTGTCTGGTTGACCTACTCAAAGATGAAAGTGGGATATTGAAATCTCCCACTATTAAGGAGTGAGAATTGATATGGGGTTTGAGCTTTAGTAGTGTTTCTTTTGCATAGATAGGTGCCCTTATATTAAGAGCATAAATATTCAGGATTGAAATCTCATCTTGACCAATTTTTTCTGAGATGAATAAGTAATGTCCATCCTAGTCTCTTTTAATTGATTTTAGTTTGAAGTCTCCTTTGTTAGATATTAGGATGCCAACCACAACTTGTTTCTTAGGGCCATTTAATTGGAAAATCTTTTCCCAACCTTTTACTCTAAGCCTGTGTGTGTCTTTAAGGTTGAGGTGTGTTTCTTGTATGCAGCAGAAGGAAGGTTTCTGTTTTTGTATCCATTGTGTTAGTGTGTCTTTTTATAGGTGAGTTGAGTCCACTGATATTAAGGGTATTAGTGACCACTGATTGATATTTCCTTTTATTTTTGGTGATAGCTTGTATATATTTCCTTTCTCTGGGGTATTCTTCTATGTGATTATCAATTGTTTGTGGTTTTATGGGTATATCTGGGACTCTTGGCTTAGAGTTTTCCCTCTAATGCTTTCTAAAGGGCTGGATTTGTGGATAGGTACTGTTTAAGCCTGATATTGTCATAAAATGTCTTGTTACTCCATCTATAGTGATAGATAGTTTTGCTGGGTATAGTAGTCTAAGTTGGCAGCCATGCTCTTTTAGTATCTGTATAACTTCTGACCAAGACCTTCTTGCTGTCATTGTTTCCTTGAATAGTCTAGTGTTATTCTGATAGGTCTGCCTTTATAGGTAAGTTGGTCCTTTTCTTTTGCATCTCTTAAAATTTTTTCTTTGTTCTGTATGTTTTGTGGCTTGATTATTATATGGGAAGTGGACTTTTGGGGGGGGTGAAATCTATTTGGTGCTCTGTAAGCTTTTTATATCTTCATAGGTATTTTCTTAATTAGGTTGGGAAAGTTTTCTTCTATGATTTTATTGAATACATTATCTGTGCCTTTGTGCTGGTATTCCTCTCATTCTTCTCTTCCTATTATTCTCTGGTTAGGTCTTTTCATAGTGTCTCAGATTTCCTGAACATTTTGTATTATGGATTTTTGGTTTTAGTGTTTCCTTTGACTGATGTATCTATTTCCACAATTAGTCTTCTACTCCAGAGACTCTCTCTTTCATTTCTTGGATTCTGTTGGTTATGCTTGTATCTGTAGTTCCAGTTCTTTTCTTCAGGTTTTCTGTTTCCACCTCTGCTTCATTTTGTGCCTTTTTTATTGCTTCTATTTCAGTTTTTAGTTCCTGGAATGTTTCTTTCATTTTCTGGTTTTCCTTTTCTTGGTTTTCTTTCAAGGTTTTGTTCATCTCTTTCAATTTTTTGTTTGTATTTTCTTCTATTTCTTTAAGAGAATTTTTTATATCCTCGTTTAAGACTTCAATAATCTTCATAAATTCATTTTTGCTGTTGTTTTCTTCTGTTTCCTCTTCATTGCTCTGTTCAGGTCTTGTAGTTGTAGAACCACCAGTTTCTTCTGGTGTTGTCTTGTTGTTCTTTATATTGTTATATATATTCTTGCACTGACATCTGCCCATGGTTTCAGTAGCTCACGCTTAATCAGCTCCTAGTCAGTTGTGGATAGAGGGCTTATGTGTCACCTATCTGCTCTAAACAAGGGGTCTGCATGTTCTCTGACTCTGCTTTGGACATGGTTCTGCTTTTTCAAGGCACCTGATTGTCTATAATGACGCAGCTCACCCTGGAGGTGTGGCCCAGCTGTGGGAGGTTTCTTCTGTTAGGTATTGCTGGGCAAAACTTCTTCCAGCTAAAGCCTAGGGCCTGTCTGGTAGAGAGAGTCTGAGATCAGAACATTGTGTGTGACCTATCCCTGGAGAGGGATTCTCTCAGGAGCTGGAATCTGCTCATCTCTGATTCCATTCTCAACACAAGTCTGAGTTTCAAAGGCTTCAGTCCCATCTTATTATTATTCTTTTCCAAGACTACAGAGTGTATTTACCAGATCACTGTCCCTCATGAACACTGATGCAAAAATACTCAATAAAACACTGGCAAACCAAATCCAAGAACACATAAAAAAATTCATTATGATCAAGTAGGCTTCATCCTGAACTGCAAAAATAGTAGAATGGTTCAACATAAAAATATTTGTCAATGCAATCTACCATATAAACAAACAGAAAGAAAAAGAAAACCACAAGATCATCTCATTAGATGCTGAAAACTCCTTTGACAAAATCTAACACTGCTTCATAATCAAGGTTCTGGAGAGAGCAGGGATACAAGAAAAATACCTAAATATAATAAAATCAATATACAGCAAGCCTACAGCTAACATCAAAGTAAATGGAGAGAAACTCAAAATGATTCTACTAAAATCAGAAACAAGATAAGGTTGTCCACTCCCTCCATATCTATTCAATATAGTACTCAAAGTTCTAGCTAGATCAATAAGATAACAGAATGTGAAAAGACCTTTACCCACCTCACATCTAGCAGAGGGTTAATCTCTAAAATATATAAAGAACTCAAAAAACTAGACATCAGTAATAATAATCCAAATAATCCAATTTAAAAAAAAATGGGCTATAGATCTAAGCAGAGAATTTTTAACAGAAGATTCTCACCTGGCCAAAATACACTTAAAGAATTGTCCAACGTCCTTAACTATCAGGGAAATGCAAATTAATATGAGTCTTACATATCATCACACACCTATCAGAATGACTAAGAACAAAATGTAGTAAAAACAGCCTATGTTAGAGGATATGGAAAAAGGGGAACACTCTTCCACTGCTAGTGGCAGTACAAAATTGTAAGGCCACATTGGAAATTACTATGGAGGTTCTCAGAAAATTTGGAATCAATCTATCTCAAGACCCAGCTATTCCATTCTTAGGCATACACCCAAAGGATGCTCAATCATACCACAAGGATACTTGCTCATCTATGTTCATAACAGCTTTATTCATAGTAGCCGAGACCTGAGAACAACCTAGTGTCCCTCAACCAAAGAATGGATAAATAGAAATGTGGTACACTCACAAAATAGAGTATTACTTAGTAGTAAAATATGCAATTACATCATTAAATTTTCAGGCAAATGGTTAGAACTAGAGGGTAAAAAATCATCCATAGTGAGATAACCCAGACCCAGAAAGCAAACATGGCACGTCTTCATCATAAATGGATATTAGCTATAAGCAAAGACTATCCAGGCCACAATCCACAGCCCTAGAGAAGCTAAGTAATAAAGAAGACCCTAAGTAGAACACATGAGTTTCCCTGGGAAAAGAAAATAGATGAGATCTTTTGTATAAACTGGTCACAGGGGCTAGTGGTGGGGGCACATGAGAAATCAATCTGAGGGTGGTATGGGTGAGTTAAAAGTAATAAAAGAGATATTTTCATGGAGGAGGAGCATTAGGGGTTAAGAGAAAACATGGTACTAGAGAAAATCTCAGGAATCTACAAGTATGACCCCAGCTAAGACTCTTAGCAATAGTGGAGAGCGTATCAGAACTGGTCTTCTCCTGTAATGAGATTGGTGACTATTCTAATTGTCAATAGACAGCCTTCATTCAGTAACACTTTGGGCCAGGCTCCTGGAATCCAGCTGAAAAAAGGGACAAAGGATTGTAGGAACAAGGGAATACAAGATCATGACAGGGAAACTCACAGAGACATCTGAACTGAGCTAATGGGAGCTCAAGGATTCTGGACCAGGAGCAACCTAGCTCTCTACATATGAATAACAGTTGTGTAATTGGCTGTGTTGGGTGCCTCTAGCAGTGGGATCAGAACTTGTCCCTGGTGCATAAGCTGGCTTTTTGGAACCTATTCACTAAATAAAAATGCAGGTGGGCATGGGGCGGGGTGCACTTGGTCCTGCCTCAGTCTGATATGACATATTTTGTTGACTCCCAAGGAGTGGAAAGCAGGTGCAGGAAGGGTATGGAGAGATGTGGATGGGGAGGGAGAGCTAATTGGTATGAAAAATAATTTTAAAGCAATATTTAGAAAAGAAAAGAAAGAATCAATTCACCTAGGTAGACAAATTTTTCACCTATGCACCTTGCTAGTTAAGAATTTATTATAGAATGAAAACTGAGAAATCATAAACACTGTGGATCTTTCACCATATTTGAAACACTCATTTATAAGTTATAAGAAACTCATCTTCTCTAGACATTTGATCTCCATAAAACTAATGTAATGTATATCTATACCATCTTAAGGTGGCATCATCTCAAAATTAAAAACTCCATTATTTTAATACACTTCTTTGAAATTGTAAAAAAAAAAAAAAAATCAGCAAAGAACTTGATACAGTTCTGACATTTTAAAACCAAAGGAGAAAAAAATTATTGTAGTAATAAAGTGTGATGTATTATTTAATAAAGTTACCTTTACTTTTTACCAGGATAAATAAAAGAACAAAGACAAAATAATAAAGTAGGTCATTACTAAGAAATAAAAGCAGAAAGGAATTTTCAGTGCTAATCATGTGCTAATAAAGTGATTAAATAATAAAAACAAATTTAAGCAAAGGTAAAATCTAAAGGACAGGTATAAAACTCAATGCACTGAAAATTTCAAATATCCAATGGTAAATTGTCACGCCCACCTCGCCGGCAAAGAAGACGCAACACCAGATTCTTCTGCAGCAACTGACAAGGTCCTTTATTCAGCGTGTACACTCTTCTTTCTTCTCTCTCCTTCCCCTTCCCCCTGGCTCTCGGCTTAAAAGCTCTCCGGTGATCCACTCACTCCCTGCCATGTGGATGCTGCCCATTGGGCCATGCATGTGGATGCCCACTCGCGTGATCGCCTCAGGCTAAATAAGGAGTTGTTCCCTTGGGAGCGCTTGCTGCCGGTGCCATTTTAGGCTGCCTCTGTGAGAAACCAGCCCTTGAAAGAAAGTTACTCAGATTTTAAGAAATGAGTATTTCCCAATGTTTTCCAAAAATTATCTGCATGAGAGTGTTAGTATTACACCAACAACTGTACTCAATTCCCAGTTTTTTGCTGGGAATCCAGCAAAATATTCCCCAGAATATTTAAGCCCCACCAACTTCTCATACTGTTGAATATGACCATAATTTGTTCAATGTGTTATAATTAGGAGAATATGGATATACGTATATATGGGGAGAGAGGAGAGAGGGATAGATGAGTTGCCCAACAACACAGCCTTCCAACATCACATATCATATATTTGGCAATTCCCAAATGCTTTGATGGAGGCAGCTGATGTCTACCATTAATTTCTTTTTTATTTGCTCCTCCTTCTGGAGTATCTGCATGGTGATAAAAGCTAGAATAGTTATTCTGGGCCATCAGGTCACCTTAAGAATAAAAATTAAAGCCAATAAAGAAGAAATTTGAGTTCTAATATTTTATCAGCCTTGAATAATTTCTAGATTTTGAATTACAATAAATACAACTCTATCCTGTCTAAGTAACTGTTAATTTGTATTATGTTCTATTGTATCTGACTATATCCAAAAGCAGAGGCTAATCTTTTCTGAAATATATCCATATCCATGTAATTTGACATAGTCAACAACTATTTATTCAGAATTTAATCTCAAGAAAAAACTTGGCTATTATTTAGTAAAAGAAGCACAACACACAAAATTGTCTTTTATTAGTATCTGTTTTCAGCAACAAATGATTCTGTCAGTCAATGTTTTGGTGTTCTCTCAACTATTAGAACATTAAACCAACACTTCTACAACTAGCTTAAATTAATAAGTCATTATCTAGGGGTGGCACGAACTTAGGCTATCTACCTGGAAAAATAATGGACATAAAAACTTTCAGCCTTTAGCTTCTCAAGCAAGAATAAAGTGAATCAGACACTCCAGTCTGCCTTTGTAGTGGGTGGATGAATTTGACACAGTGGAATGGTGAAAGAAAATCATTTTAACCTCAAAACAACACTCAATTCTGAAACTGAGATAAACTATGAATAGGGCATTTTTTCTGAAACCCATCTTTTCCTGTATGGCAGTTATCAGTTTGGATAAGTCTCATGTGGAAAGGCAGAAGAATGATGAGGTGGTCTGAGATGTTCCACAATACAGCCTTGCAAGATCATATCAAGTACATGAGGGTTGATAATTCTCAAGTTCTATGTAATGATTCATAGTAGGTAATGATGAAACTACAAAAATTCTGCAGGGCTGTAAGTTATATAAAAATCTTTTAAAAATACACTAGACTGAATCTTCTTTGAAGTTACTAATGATGCCATCTTGATAGTAATAATATAACTTCCCTACATTACAAAAAAAACCCTATGATTTTAAAATATATCAAATAAAATAACATAAAAGCCACCACTTCTATTGATGAGGTATTGAACTTGAAAACAAACACTATAAAAAAATTCACTTATCAGTGTCTTCTGTGATGTCCACAGAACTCAAAACCCAAACTTGAGTGTTTGGGTGAGCTTGAGACTGGCTGCAGATTTGTTTGCTGACACATGTTCCAAACCCTAGATATTTCTAAGAAGCATACTCGAGAATAAACCTTGCATAGCAGACCATAATAAGACACCATCTGCCTGTGAATTTTAGGATATTATTTTTTCTTACTGCTGCATAGTATTCCATTGTGTAGATGTACTACGCAGCAGTAAGGAAAAATAATATCCTAAAATTCACAGGCAAATGGATGGATTTGGAGAATATCCTCCTGAGCGAAGTCTCACAAACTCAGAGAGATAAGCAGGGGATGTACTCACTCACTAGTGGTCTCTAAACAAAGAAACAAGAAAAAAAGCCAAACATGCCCAAGCGGCAAACCACAACCACGGAACAGC
>PVIH01017504.1:0-13323 GCA_004025045.1 Sigmodon hispidus
CCACCCAGCCACACAGCCACACAGCCACACAGCCACACAGCCAGCCATGAAGTAAGAAGGAAAGAAAGACATACAGAATAAAGAAAGATAAAAAGCCTAGAGGTATAATATAGTTAAAGATAAACAGGAAATTTTAAGTTAGAAAAGCTGGTTAGGAGCAAGGCACGCTAAGGCCAACCATTCATAAATAAGAATAAGTCTCCATTTATTTATTTATTTATTTATTTGGGAGCTGTGTGGCAACCCCCCCCCCCCACCAAAGTAAAACAAGCAAACAAAAGCAAAAAAATTACAGAGCAACAGATCCTAAGGCATTCTTTAAGGACAATCCCTCAGCATGCTACCCATACCTGGCCGAATAGCCTGCACAGGCAAGATCCGGTGGCCAATAAATTTGCCTCCTTCTTCATATGCTGCTATCCTCAGACAGGCCAAAGAAGGCAGAACTACCTGTGGGTACAAATGATGCTGGTTACAAAAGTAAGCAAATCCCAGAAAGAACTAGAAAAATATTAGAGAAGCTGACCCTGGCCCTCCCTTTCCCAAACCAAGTATCTACTCATCTAATCTAGGTAAAAGGTTAAGCTGCCTCTTGGTGAGGTAGGAGAAGATGAGCAGAAACAGGGCTGCATTTGGGTGTACCACCATGCTCTGAAGACCGTTTGAGCCAAAGGGTACTTTCTTTTTACATACATACCATCCATGTAGAAAGTTCAGAGAACTCAGGGGGGTCTCACTATTGTGCACATAGGTTTTCAGATGAAGCTACTTTGATATATTAAATCAAAACCTAAAATTAAGTAGTTAAGAGTATGGCTCGGAGGTTAAGAATTTGGTTGTTCTTAAATAGGATTCAGGTTCAGTTCCTACCAGTCACAAGGCAGCTTTTTAGGACTATAATTCCAGTCTAGGTAATCTACCTCCCTCTTCTCTGGGCACCAGGAATGTATGTGGTGCATAGACTAACAAACAGGCTAAATATTCATATAATTAAATAAAGCTGAAATATTAAAGAAAATAAAATTAAAGCTTTCACGATAACCTTCAAACTACAACTGCTTTGTAGACTCACAACCAAATAATGGCTTGTTTTTCCTCTGTTTAGGATACCCAGAAATTACCTGCCTCTCACAGCAGAGACCCACCTTTTTGAACACAATAGGTTCTTCTTCCCAGACAGGATTTACAGCATTTCCTTGGGATGTCTTGGTTTTAAATGCCTTCCTCCTTGTGTCCACTGGCAAACCAAACATATCAACTTCCACATAAGTCCCAACCTTCTTGTCAGAAAGAAACTGACCTGAAATGATCTAGAAAATATCAGAAAGTCTTGAAAAATGTGTAACTAAGAGTCAGGAGACAACTCTAAGGAGACCAAATGCAGCCTATGAGGGTGAAATCATGAGCAAGATGAAATCAAAGCAAAAGTAGAGGCATTATGCCTTTTCTATTGGTTGACAGAGGACTGAGAATGGGGGAAGGTTAGGAGCCAGTCAGATGAAGTCATGTGAGAGCAATCAATGAACAAACATTCACGGAAGTCACCAAGTTATCATGACCTATGTCCTCACCCAATAATACAGTCAGCCATCTGTATTATTGTAGACCTCCTTTGTCTAGATCCAGAGTTAATTAATGTCCCATAGTTAAATAAGATTTAAGACTACATATTTCTACAATATTTTCCATAGTTTCTTCTATCTATAACTGAGTTGTCAACATCTGAGGGAGCCATCATCTGTCCTGGACACATTAATGCAGGATCAACTCTGAAAGCTTTCCAGGTTACTGTCTCCCTGACTCTTCAGGACTTCTGATCACAGAGGATCTTTGGATTCTTCAGCTCCTAATGCTTATGTTCATACCACCATTGTGACATATTTCCAGCCCAGCCATCATCTTGGAAGTCCCGTCCCTGTCATGAGTAAGCTCAGAAAACCACTGAGTAACTGATGACGTTGTTCCAAATGTGCAACCCAGATTCCCTGTGGCCTGGCCTTGCTCCATCACTCCCTGTTCCTGCTGCTCTTTCTAGAATGAAATTTTATTTGTTTCCATTAACCATTATGGCAGGTGACATATACCTTGAATGTTGACAACTGGGCTATATGGAGAGGAAGATGTGGGAGATGTTTTGCGAATATGTAGTCTTAAAAGCTCATTTAATCCCACAGTATTAAATTACTCCATAACTAGCCAAAGTAGGCTCACACTGTATGGCTATACGGCTAGCCAGGCAATAATAAAAGCAGTGATAAGCTTGGTGAGCACACAGTGTTATCAACCACTGTTGTTTAACTTGGGTTTTACTTCCTAACAGGCTTTGTAAATGTTTGAAACTTTCAAGTGATATGAATCCCACCTTTTGAAGTTTTGGGTTCCTATGTTGTTTGATAAAAGCAGAGTTCTAAAGTAGCCTTGACCCTAAGCCCCAGAGTTCTTGTGAGTCTGATGGGACAGTAAATCACCATGTTAGCTATCAGGTCTGGGACTGTGGAGTCTCTGCCAGAAGACCCACATAGAGGTATTATGACAGGACCAATGGGAGCCTAATCTCAAGGTTGGTAGTGATGATGGAGGCAGGAGGGGCTCTAGGCAGTGGCCTGCATTTTGAACAGAAGAGACTGGGTAAATTTTGGGTGGGGGCTCTCAACTATTTTCCCATTTACCACAGCTTTCCTTTATTATGTCATGGTTTTAGAACTGTTTCTACTCTCAGAGTAGAATTTTCAAGACAAAATAAATAAGCAAAGGGACATATGGGGATAAGATGGATATAAACAAGTCAACCACTACTAGTGTGACAGCTAGGACAGAAAGAAACAGGAATTCTGGAAGACAGTCTTCCATCACTGCATGATGTTTACCGTGTCTTAACCATTCTTGACAGGAATTAAACAACATTTGATGAAAACAATTTCTTAAAATAAATATATTTATGCAGCACCATTTTTGCCTAGTTCATTCTGTAATATGTAGTTTGAAACAACTTCAAAAGATATTACTATGAAAAATTTTGCTGAAATTTTATTTTTGAAACTTTAACATTAAGTGACTCAATTTCGGGAGGACTGAGGACTGAACAGCAATGCTGGGTTTGGAGGCAGAGACCTGTCACCAAAGGACTTTGGTTGAATTGGGAGAACTGAGATTCTAAGGCAAGCCTGAGCTACATAGTGATGCTGTCTTAAAAAAACTAAGGTAAGGACTTGGGATGTGGATCAGTGGTAGACCACTTGCCTAGATGGTACAAGGCCCTCTTGGGTTAAATATTAAGCTGCCAGAAGGCTGTGTGGACAAATTTTTCACTTGACTTTGTTAAGGTCAGTCTGAAAAATGTATTTGTGTTTAGTTTTGGAAATTTCATACAATTACTCATGAAAACATCAAATAAATGAGACTTTAAAAAGTAAATTTGTATAATCTATATAACATTCTAGTTTCAACAACCAAATGTTTCCAGATTCCACAGAGAAGCTTCTTATAAAATTAGAGCCCTCTCATGATATTAAAATACTTCTTGACAGCTACAAATCTGTTGTCACATCTATTTCAAAGACTGGATAAAAGAATCTGGAATTCGTTTTTAGGATAAAATGCATAGTTAATAAAACAATACTTTATAAAAATGACTAGTATACCTCTGAATATTCTGGTAGATTAAAAAACACATTATGGTAACTTGATAGTTTTTGTTCAATATTTAATAATTAGAATTAGTGGGAACTGGGAAAGGGGAGCCCAGAAGACCTTCACATTGATGCCTGGCCTCCCAGTGCATTTCCCAGTGTGATGTTTGCATCCCAAGAGAGGACTGGCCAATGGGAAGTCTCTGCTCATTGATTTCTTTAGCTCTATTTATTTCTATCCTAAGAATGAGACTCAGGCCCTTTATTTCTCTGTAGTCTAAGAAAATTTCTAATGAGTATTTTATACTTGAAAGAAGAAATATTTGAAGAAGACTTCCTGACTCATAAGTTTTTAATAGAAAGGATACTTCTTTATGCAATGTGGGTGACGTTTAAGTCTCAGGGCGGGGTTTGTGACTGGGTAGGGGGTGGGGAGCAGGTGGAGGTAAGGGTGGCAGTGTACATACCTTAACAGATAAAGTGTTGGCCACTATCCCATCTACGATTCCTTCAGTAAATGGGTCAAAGTGCTTGTCCGGCCTCCTCATGAACTCTGGCTTCAGCCTATAGCCACTCTTCCCATTGTACTCATACATGCCCATGTTTATCTGCATAGCGAGATCTAATAATAAAACCAGCCCAGTGTAAATGCATTTGTGTGTGGAAATTGTAGAATCAGACTGTATAATATTAAAGTCCGTTTCCCTAACTGTTTACACCTTTACAAAGAAATAGCTACACGTGATAACAATTTAGAGAAAAAAAAAATGATCTGAAATCCCAAAGCTAGACAGAACACTACCTGTAGGATTATTTAAAGTGTTTACCTTTTAAAATTTAAGTACATTTTTAGAAATATTACATTCATTTTAGCAAGCATTTTTCAGCCTCAATTTCAATAGCTGTATTAAGTTCCTTTGAATACATTATTTGAGTTGATGATTGATGATTTTAACCATCCCTTCTTTGGGCACATTTGCTTCTAGTAAAATTTCAGCATCTTACATAAGTGTTTCAGTGAACATCATCATGAAAATTTTAGCAGTGGTTTTGCTAAGAGTGAGATGAATTACTGAGAAAAAGGTAGGCACATTAGAAAAGGGTACTTTTGTTTTGATAAGTCTTGTTAAAATGTTCTCAAGAAAGTTTAAATTAATTTATGCTCATGTAAACCATTTGAGGAGATTTTTGTGGACTGACTTCTACATAACTCATTGTCAAGGGATGCTGTGATTATTTGTTTATTAATTTATAGGAAGACATTTTGAGCATGAATTTCTGTGATTAATTAAAACCAATATGGATCGTACATTGTTCTGCTGGACAAAGGTTATGGGTTAAAGCTTTAACAGTGCATTAAATGAATGTCTAAATTTACTGTACTTCCTAGGGAAAAAAAAGACCACACACAATATAAGACATAGAAGCTCAGTGGTGGAGTATTTACCTGGCATGGGCCAAACCCCAAATCAAATCAAAACTGTGGATTTTATTCTGTATTAATGGGGCCAACGAAGAGGTAATAGCAAGTTGTTTCTATGAGTTCTATGCAACACATTTTAGAGCAGGGAAAATAAATGAAAATTTCTCTACTGCTTTATCAAACTATTATAATTACAGCACTAAAATTGGAAAAGGCATCTTAAAAGGAAACAATTAGTTTCTCTAATACCTGAAACAGTTAATATTGCTTAAGAAATTCCATTATTGAACAGTAATAACTGCACATAGTAATAAAAAGAGAAATATGAGGGCAGTGCGATGTCTCAGCAGATAAAAGCACTTGCCACCTGCCCTGACAACCTGAATTTGATCCCTAGGACTCACATGATAGAGAGAAGATGGTACATAATAGCTGCTCTCTGACCTCCATGTTGGTACCCACACAGACAGATCACACACACACACACACACACACTACCAAGCAAGCTGTGAACATGTTACTGTAGGGACACCTATTGTGTACAGGTGTGTGGTGTGTGCAGGGCAGAGGACAACCTCACTTGTCCTTATGAACTTTCCACACTGTGCTTTTGAAACAGGATCTTCCATTAGGACCTGAAAAAGCCAGCCTGAATGTCAGCAAACCCCAGGGTTGTATGTCTCTGCCTTTCAGGGCAGGGATGATAAGCACTCCTCATCACATCAAGCTTTTTTTTTTTTTTTTTTAACACAGGCTCCAAAGGACCTAGGTAGAGTCCCTATGCTAATAAGGGACATGGAATCCAAAGATATAAAACTTTTCAGAAATTATTAAAGACAACATCTCAATTTCAAAATAACTTTTTCCCTTTGCTTTGATTATTCTTCATTGAACTTTTGGTTTTCAGCCAACTTTGGCTTCCTCAGCCCCTCATAAGTTCCTATGGTAACAGTCTGTGAACAATGAGAGTAAGCTACTGTTACTTACCAACTGTCTGGAAATTGAGTGCCACCATCTGACAGCCAGCATTCCAGAAAAGCTGGGGCATGTAGTTGGATGAGTCAACACGTGTTCCTTTGGGATATATCCTGCTAAGCTGCATCTTGTTGTATCTGGACCATCATGTTAAGGATTGAATACAATTTCAAAATTATCAGTCTATTATATTCACTGTGCAGCTACTTTCTTATCTCTCACTTGGGAAATGAGGTAAATATTAATGATCACATTACAGTGAAAGGCAAAATATGCACAGAAAGAGTTAATAGAAGAAATGTATTCTTAGAAATAGAGTATTTCTATTGGGAAACCTGTGGGTGCTGGGTGCTGAGTACTAGGCCAGTTGGAATGACTGAGTGAAAGCCTATGTGATTAAGGAAGCATTAGCCACAGTGGTAATGATGAAGGGAACTGCAAGAAGCTCAAATATTAAGTCATAGAGGAGGATGGTATTGTGTGTGGCAGAAGCAAAAGTATGAACCATAAAGCTGTTTTTGAAGTTCTCTGTCCTCATTTTCTTAACCTTCTCTGGGAATGTTATTTGCCAAAACTACAGCTGTCTTTAGGATTAATAGAGACAGTAAATATAGCACAGAAATTTCTGAGCTTGCTTCATACTTTAGGTCAGTTTCCATTCTAAGAATTTTGTAGCCATTAAACACTGCTCTGTCTTTGTAAAGTGACAGACTGGCTCCTGCCACCATTTAGGATAGACGTTAGTTAAGGTCTAAGGCAGGCAAGACAGACTTAGTCTTATAGCTGGAACTTGTTGGCTATGTGATCCCGGGTAAGTTAATTCATTTTCTGTTCTTATTTTCCTCATCAATACAATAATTGAGCAATCCCTTTGTCATAGGATTCCTCTGAGAAATAAAAGAAATAAAACATTTAACAAAAGAACATCCCAAAGTCAATACTGAATACCAATGATGATGATTGTATAGCATGTCTTTAATTACAGAGTTCACATTTGTCTCCTATTCTCTACCTGAGGTGTGTGTGTGTGTGTGTGTGTGTGTGTGTATGTGTGTTTGAAAAGTACCATAGCTTAGGCTGTCCTGGAACTGGTGATCCTTCTGCTTCAGCCTTCTAAGTTCTGAAATTATATGTATAAACAGCCATGCTTACCATTTGTTGATGAAGCTTTTGATTTGTGTGTATGTGTGTGTATGTGTATATGTGTGTGTGTGTATATACACATGTGTGAGAGTGTATACAGGTGCACATGTACTTACAAGATTGTACCAGAGTTCAACCTTAGATGTTACCACTAAGGAGCTATCTACACTGGTTTTATAAGCCAGGGTCTCTCATAGGCCTACAGTTTGCCTACATACAATAGACTGGTTTTCCAGCAAGCCATAGGAATCCTTTTGTCCCTACCTCATGGTAATTATAGGCGTATGTTACCATATCCAAATTTCTAAAAACATGGGCTCTCATTCTTGATGAAGCCATATTCTTAGCCCCACTAATGAGATCTAAACATGAATTTTATTCTAAGAATTGCTTACCCTTTAGGATAGTAGCATTAATTTATGAAAAAATAACATGGAGGCTTGTTTGATTTTTATTAATGGGAAATAACATAAAACTAGAAATCATCATTGCCACACATTTACATTCATATCATTTTGATCATTGCTTCTAATACTTTTTAATTGAACATATATCACATATGTGAGTTGCTAAGCCAGGTTTATAGCTATATACACATATCATTGATTTATAGATTCATATATATATACCCAGAGAACATATGCAGATAAGTACATAAAGTATAATACTTGTGTTACATATATTGTATGCAATCAAACACCATACCATAAAGTTAGTAGCATTACTTCTGTTTGAAGATGAAGAAATCAGAATTTAGCAAATTGCCAAGGACCTGAGAAGTTGATGATCTGAGACATTCTTACAGTCAGGACCTCCACTACACTAAAGTTAGTTTATTTACCTAAGACCAGGCTACCCACATTGCGTAGTACTGTAGCAGGATTATTTTATGTTGCAAATATTTGTCCCTCCTACTGGTTTAATAAAAAGCTGATGGCTCAGAGGCAGACAGGAAGTGTAGACAGGGCTACCAGGCTAAGAAAACTCTGGGAACATCTCAGAGCAGAACAAAGATGCCACAGAGTTGCTGGAGCTGCCAGGAGATGCAGAGGAAATGCTGCTGAGAAAAGGGACCTAGCTGCATGGCTAACAAGGATAAGAAAGATGGGTTAGTTTAAGACTAAAGGGCTAGCAAGTTATATGCCTGAGCCCTAGGCTGATCAGCGTAAAAAATAATACAAGCATCTATGTGATTATTTGGGTCTAAGTAGCAGAGGGGCAGAGAGTGGATCCAAACCTCTGGTCTAGACCGGAAATTCCGGGCCACAAACCTAATACAACACATGACAATTGAGACTTGGGTTATAGATGGAAACCATTCTATGCATCTTTCAACATGTTGAACAAACATCCAATGACTTCAGGGGTGAGGTCAGCAGTCACTCATCAAATCAAGGATACTCTACAAATTCCACTGGAGATTTTGTGAGTTGCTCAAGTCCTTTGGTTTCCACGAAGGAAGACATTTCAAAGCTTTTATTTCTTTCTGAGTTCAACAACCAAAAAAGGGGCAAGGAATAAAATTCAGCATTATAAATTATAATATTATAAAAGAAATAAACAAATGTTAAATGAATTGGAGGGTAACTGATTTAACATTCAGTGTGCATGGTTAAACTTTTATCCATTAACAATTTACCAGTAATAAAAGTTAAGTATCACAAATTGTATCTTCAAATATTCATAGCTTGACTGAGATATCCTAATGGTTCTGTGCCTTAGAGTGTGAGTTAATTAACAGGTGTAGTATGGCAAGGAAAATGGTTTTGTTCTAAATCCCTTCAGACCGACTTTGTGAGCATTCTGCAGAAGATGTTGTGGGTACATTGTCGACATTGCATGTTATTCATACCCACATTCATACCCACATTGTCAACTTTTAAAGTCATGACTAACGTGACATTAGAATTGGGATCCATCAAAAGACAGGGATCCATGGAGATGCTTGAGTCTACCAGCCTCATTTCTAGCTTAGATTACAGTAGCCAAAGTGTATATGGGGGAACGCCTCAACATTCTTGAATATTGGAGTGTTAGGAAAAGGTACTGAATGTAAAATTCAAGCCTTTGTGTGGTAGTGGTAGTCTCATGGAACAAAACAAAGTAATTACAGTTTAGAAAGACTGACAAACAGTTTCCTGGTCTTCCTGGTCTTGAGGATCAGTGGCCATGCCCCACCCTGAAGTATGTGTTACACACAGTTGGTAAACATCTTTATGTTTTGAAAAATGGTGATCTTTGGAAAGTTTCTATTTGGCTTCCTCTCTTTCAAAATGAGGCCCTATTCTTCCTCTTCATCACTAAACACTATCCATCTTGCTTAATTTTCTTTCAGAAAACCTCAATTTTTTTTTATTTTGGTTCATCATTAATTTACTTTCATGCAACTAATTATTTAAAACATGACTGTTAATTAAAATTAAGTCTTCTTGATGGGTAAAATATAATCAATGAGATTTTTAGGATGATCAAGGGACAGAAACCACAGGAGAAAGTGTTTGAATGTCCATAGATGTCAGTGGGTTCCAGGGAGTGTCTACTTCTTGCTCCTCTACCTCACAGCATTTCTAGGGTCTTTGCACAGTGAAGTCAGAAAGTGAAGCCAAAGGGTAGAAAACCCACCACTTTAGGATGCTCTACACTGAACAACTGTTGATAACAAGGACCAGTAATTATGCTATCAGTAAGAAGGAAGCCTCACAGCTCCTCTTGATCTTCCCTTACCTTACACTCTGTGTAAGTATAAAGGTCATTTTCATAAAAGGGTTAGATAACAGAATGATGATTTTTTTTTTACTCAATATGACTATACAGTTGGGTAAAGGGAAAACAAAAAGTGATGTGAAGTGAGTTACATAGTCTCCTCAATATATAAAATGAGCTAGAGAAATGGAACCTGGGTGCTTTGGTTCTATTTTGTGTTATCAAGCTTGTGTAAGGCTTTCTTGATTTCCTTCTGTGATGTGGACAGATGCTCAACACTGTCATATGTTATTAGGGATTCAATAGGGGGTATAGGCAAGCAAATGAAACATGAAATTCTCAGTCATTTAGACACTGGTTCAATATCTTTCAGATAACCATGCATGGTCTGTAGGCCCATGAACTATGTGAGATAGCATCATAAAGTGCTATCTTATGATTTTCTGATATATCAAATATAATATGTAAGTTTAAAAAGAGTGACAATTCTGTAATAATACTAAGATAGTACAATCCATGAAAATATCCAAGATGTCCAGAAGAGAGCATTTCTTTCAGGTACTGATTACCTCATGTTTAGGCTACACTAGGAATTTTTCCTGCAGAAAAAGCTTACTTTTTGAAATTTCAAAGGACTCAAACTTGACGGGTTGAATATAGTTCACAAGGTTAGACATCTCCTCTGTGGCCATTGCCTCACTGCCCGCGGTCCCCTGGAAGAAGAATAAAAAAAGAAAAAATTCAAGAGTCAGCATTATACTATCCCGGGTTATCTTTTTAGAAAAATGGTCACATGACTCAAGAAACAGAAAATCCTTCCATTCAGAAAAGAACTGCTTCAAAGGAATCCACTGCAGGAGAAAAACAAAAGCCAGGTGGGAAATACTTGGCAACATGTGTGTTTTAGAGTTTAAATTTTGCAGTATTTGCTTATACATAATGGATAGATATTTTGTGGATGAGTCCTAAGTCCAACAAAAAGAAAGTGGAAATAGCCGTGAATACATTGGCGGCACAGAATACCACTTCCTAAATATAATATCAGTAACACAGACTCTGAGAGCAACAATTAACAAATGAGACCTCCTGAAACTGAGAAGTTTCTTTAAGGCAAAGGACATGGTCAATAAGATAAAACGAAAGTCTACAAAATGGGAAGACATCTTCACCAACCCTGCATCTGACTGAGGACTGATCTCTAAAATATATAGAGAACTCAAGAAACTAGAGGTCAAAAAAACCCCAAATAATCCAATTCAAAAATGAGGTACAGATCTTAATAGAGAATTCTCAACAGAGGAATCTCAAATGGCTAAAAGACACTTCAAGAACTGCTCAACATTGTTAGGCATCAGAGAAATACAAATCAAAACAACTTACTCAAACAAGTAAGAGATACCATCTTACTTTTGTCAGAATGGCTGAGATAAAAGGCACAGATGACAGCCTATGCTGAAGAGGATGCAGAGCAAGGGGAACATTCCTCCATTGCTGGTGGGAGTGTAAGCTTGTACAGCCACTTTGGAAAGCAGTATGGCAGTTCCTCAGAAAACTAGGAATCAATCTCCCCAATGATCCGGTAATACCACTATTTGACATATATTCAAAAGATTCTATATTTTTAGATTTTGTGTGCTTACATTATACATGGGAGACCTGGCAGGGTGGTCTGGGCCAACAGCATCAGTACCTCCCTTTATACATACAGGCCCTCAGCCTCTCCCTAGGCATCAAGGATAAAACTCTGCATTAATACGGTGATGCTGTCCTCTATAGCAGAGAGCATGGATAAAGTTCACAGCAAGTAAATCAAGAACTCACTTGACAGTAAAACAAGTATTGTGTAAGTAAACACTGTATTAACTGAAAAAACATTAAACAATGGTTGCCTTGTGCAAGTAAGTGGGTGATATGCAAACAGTTTTTATATTTCATGATAAGCACTCCCCTCCCTCATTGGTTCCTGTGTGATCAAGTGTGCTTTATGGCAACAGGATAGCCACTTAGGTTCCAGAGCAAGACCATCTGACATTGAATCTACAGGCCAGAACTGAGAAGCTGTTCCTGTACTCATCTACAAAAAAATAATCAGTCCTATAGTGCAAACAGTTTTATAATTATTAAGATTAAGTTTAAAAGCCAGGCATGGTGGTGCTTGAGTTTAATCTCAGCATTTAAGAGGCAGAGGCAGGCAAATTTTCTGAGTTAAAAGCCAGTCTAGTCTACAGAGTGAGTTCTAGGTCAGCCAGAGCAACAGAGAGAAACCCTGTCTCCATAAAGTGAGAAAGGGAGCTTAGAGCCATGTCTAACAAGTAGTAAGATCTTACATTATTTTAGACATTATCTACAGTTACATATGCTTCAATACAAGTTTCAGTGAGGAAAACCCATGTCATTACTTGCACAAGGCAGGCCTCTACAGATGAGTCTAACATTTTCTCATTTTTTTAGTTTAAAAGAGAAAATACATAGAGATGAGGTTTCTTTGTGAAAATAGCAGAAATACTCCGGTTAAATGCCAACGGTGAAATACTCATTTGAAAACAGACAATTGTAAAATGATCCAAGTGTACCCTGAAGTCACTCTCCTGCAGATGGAATGTCCTCATTACCACTGCACTTTCCCTCTTGGAAATCAAGGTTAAATTTAGTGGCAACATAACAAAGCACATTTTAAACTAAGCTGGACACCATGGCTCATGTGTGTGGTCTCGGTTACATGGAGAGAGGTGAGAGGACTGCCTGAGCCAAGACTTTGAAGACCATCCTAGGCCACACAGTGAAACTCATTCACAAAATAAATAAATAAATCAACACATAAAAATTCAGACCGCATCAAAGCATACAATTAAAAGGAAAAGAATGCCAAGGAAGAATAGCTTATTGAGCTTGTGTAGTGATTTATGCTCATAACTCCAGCATTTTAGAGGTTGAGGCAGGAGGAACCTGAGTTAGAGCTAGCCTCATCTACAAAGTTAAGTTAGAGGCCAGCCTGGGCTGCCTCATGAGATTCTATCGCAAAACCAAGCAAGTAAGCAAATCCTCAATAAACAAATGAATGGGAAGGAAGAAAGGAAGGAAGGAAGGAGAGAGAGAGAGAGAGAGAGAGAGAGAGAGAGAGAGAGAGAGAGAGAGAACAGTTACTTTTATTTACTGAGACTGAACTATAAGGCCATCAGTACAGATCCAAGGACTCCATAGCAGATTTGAGTGCAGATCCTGTATAGTGTTTACAATAGTACTGGAAGAAAGTTCTGCAATCCTCACTGAACTGTCCGTGGTTTGTTTCTGAGTTCTGTGCAGTGATTACTCCTGAGTTGGTGGCATCACTTGGGAGCTGATGTCCACATGTTGCTTCAGTCGATGCAGAACCAAAACAAAACATCACTGTCCCATCTCCAAACGTTCCTGCAAACCCTTGGGTTTTCTCTGGACTTCAGATCATTCCGC
>PVIH01017504.1:13423-27904 GCA_004025045.1 Sigmodon hispidus
GGAGGGGGAAAGGTAGAGCCCTAGTCTGCGCTCACCTCATCCATGGAAGACTTTTTACAGTCATCATCATCGTCATCGTCGTCACTCTCCGTGTCTGCTTCTCCTGTCAAATGTCAATCACAGACATGGCTTCAGTATTGGAAAGTTCAAAGAACTTGCAAAAGTATACTACTGACTATAAACACGAATGCCCTAGAAGGCTGACATTTGTTTCTTGTAACGTTATTTTTATTCTACCCAAGGATTTATGATTTCTTAGTAACATAGAGTTATACTGACTTTTTCACAAATTTTTCACAAATTTGGTTTGTGATAAATAACACTGAAAATTTCAAGTCCATCTTAAAATTCCTCCCATCTGTTTTAAAAATATTTGTCATTAAATATTATTTTATCTCACCATAATAAGTGTGCCTTATTGTTATGTACATATTCTCTCACAAGGATGTTAACCTCTGTGGCCCTAACACAGACCAACTCGGCTTTCCTTTTTCTGTCCCCTTCTAAGCCACACCTCTTTAAGGCAACCCTTAGCCAGCACTGAGCTCTGTGACCAACCTTTTCCAAAGAAAGGACCTCCCAGAAGTTGGAGAAGAAGTTTATGAGTGAGATCAGGAACTGTGGGGAAACGTTAGCACAAGTAACAACATGAAAACTATCAAGTGTGGCTCTATAGTTATTTAAATAACGCATAAATAATAAAAATGGTAGCATTCTTCAGCTCTCAGAGTGTAAGAGCCAGAGACAGTTCATAACTGCAAGGAAATGTGTCTTGGGAACTCACAGGAGGTGTGTCAGCATGCACAAGATCTGGTCAAGCTCGATGCAGAACAAATCCTAACAAGGGAGGAGGGGAGGGGAATGTCAAGCCTCACCTTTAGATGAGCAGCTCCTGGCAATTAAGAGTTTGTGGAAGAGGAAGGGTCAGTTTTCTTTAAGAGTTTGATCTCTAAGTTGATCATGTTTGAGGGGAAGGCTGCATATCTAATAATATTTGAGCAACACAAATTGGCATTAAAAATTTAAAACAAAAACTAGGGCATAAGATTGGGAGGCCAGGAAAAGGGGACTGGGAAGGGCTGGGGGTGAACATTATCAAAACATATTGTAAGATATACTCAAAGAACTAGTGAAGGTCTCTTTTAATGATGGTATTCCTTTAGAAGGGGCAAGATAAAAAACTCTAACTCAAAAAGAAAAAAAACCAGTGAATGTCAACAAAAATAGAAAATAATCTAATGCTTTAAAATCACTATGCTTGAAATTTTTTGTCAGTCTTCCCTGATTCAATTTCTTATTTAGTCAGTATACAGTCATTTCAATTGGTTGATTCTGCTCTTTCTCCCAAAGAGTTAATAATATTTTTCAGGTAAAACATCCACATTAGTATATTAAGCGTTTAATTCTTGTAGGCTTCACTCAAATGCAATAGAGCATGAAAAAATACTTTTAAGAAAAAGTTTAAAAGGCACAGGCTTGCTCCCTTCAGTTTCTCATACTGCAATAGCAAAATCATCCCAATAGATGGCGGCATGAGCTCATCACAGAAGCAGCGTGCAGCGCCTGGCACCTGTTCCCAGAGGAAGCCTTCTAGAAAGTTGGCCACACTCTTCAATCAGTGTTGATAACATGGTGCCCATAGTTCTGTCTTCCAAGATGCTCCTAAGTGTTTTCATGTGAGTGACCAGGCTCAATCAGTTACTGCATGGTAGTAGGGAAACATCTATTAAGGGGAGAGACTTCTGTGACAGTGAGAACTGTGGATGGACTGTTACAAAGAGCAATACAAAGTCTAAATGTGAATCTTTTACATTTGGTGAAAAATATATCCTGTTACATTACACACACATTGTTTTGGAAAGTGGTTACTTCATATTTTATATATATATTTTTTTTGCTTCAAGTGAGTTTTTGTATTGTTTTCAGAGATTTTCACCCCCAACCCACCCCCAAGACAGGGTTCTTTGTGTAGCTGGGGCAGTCCTGGAACTCACTCTGTTATCAGGCTAGTCTTAAATTCACAGAGACCCATCTGCCTCTGTCTCCCTGCTGAGAGCTGGGATTAAAGTGCCCTCACCTTAATCAAAAGCTGGGGATTCTTTTAATAAAGCAATCTGAAAAGATGATTGACAGAGCCATCTACAAAATGTTTTGTGAGACATGACAATTGTCCAGTCTTTGTTTCAGATACACCATCATGTCATCCTCGAGTGTGAAAGTAAAGATCTGACTTTTCCTTTGTAAGTTTAAGAAAAAACATATCGATCTGTATTTATACATCAAGTCAATAGAGTATGCACATATTCATGGGCTTTTCTCATAAGACCTTGAAAGGACCCTGGAGAAATCTATTTAAAATATAAAAAAATTATACCCTTTTAAAAAGCAACAGTAACAACATCCAAAAGTGGTATTTTACTTGACCCTTGTTCCTTCTGGAAAGTGGACTAGCTAAGGATTGGCTCCCAGAAAAGGAATCTAGACAACAGAGTAAATTAGCCTTGAAATAAAATCCACACCATGTTTTTGTAGTTGCTTGAATTTCTGGTACTGGGAACATCCACAAAACAAATGGTAAATTATCAAGGCTATTTACTCAGGGGCCTACCTACATACTAAAACCTCCAAAAATTTGCATGGCAATAAATACTGATTGCACAACAGACTACTGGCTAGCTTAGGAAACCAAGAGAATTGCTAACAGATTGCAGCTTCTTCTCTGTATTAAGCAATTATGTTTACTGTCTGTAGAAATCATTATTAGAGTTACATATCCAGTTAATGGGAGGGAGGCTGGATTAAGATAAAAGCAGATGGTACAAAACCCACCAAGTGCCCACATGCAAAGGAAGGCACATGGGGACAGGTTGAGAAAAAAGTGCCCTCTAATGATAATCATTTCACACTTCAAATGTATTCTCACTGAGAACGGAAGTTATTTTTCAACAATAAATCAGAATTGTTTCATGATATTTAAAAAACACATTCTGAACCAGAAGGTGTGTGTGTGTGTGTGTGGAAAATCTTTTGAAAGAATTATATAATGTGTTTTGCTAGGCTGTTAATGTAAATAATAAAAGAAGTTGATAAGTGAAATCGAAAATAGGAGAAAAGGTAATATTAGGCTCTGTCAGGGCTTGGGAGTGTACCAAGCTCAGAGGTAGAGTACCTGCCTAGATAGGTACTATGAAGCCACTGTACAACAACAAAGAACCAAACCAAACAAATCCAATTAACCAACCAAACAACTAACAAACTAGGTTGGCCATGTTCATGTTCTGATTGCTCTATGTATTATACTTTAACATTCCAACTGTTTAAAAATTTTTAAGTGTATTGTGAAAGGCATGGGAACATATAGAGCAGCTCATTGATATTCATCAAATAAAAATTATCTACATTTGTATAGACAAGAGGACCAAACTTCAGAAACTGCTGTGTCTCCCTTCTAGTTACTTACTTCTAAGGGCAGTGGTTCCCCGACTTCCAGCAGCCTGTCTCGTTTTTGTTTGCTTTTATACCTCATGTAGATGAAGCTACATAGTGACTATGGTTCCTGTTTTATTTTGCATTTGACTTCTTTTGCTGACTGTTGTATTTACAGTCACTTACCCTTTCATGGAGAGCTGGAAATCGCCCTCATCACACACATTATTCTTTTGTATGACTATACCACGATTTGCAATCAGCTGATGGATTGTTGGCTTCCTGTGGTTGGGTAGTTTAAATAATGCTGCTTATGGCAATTTTTCAGTCTCTTGATAAATATCACTATCCATTTCTTATTAGCTCTCTCCCTAGGAAAGGAACTGGGGCAGGGTACACATGTGCTTAGCTTATGTCACTATATTCAACATCTTCCTTCCTTCCTCCACTCCTCCTTTTCTTTCTTCCCCTCTTCTCTTCTCTCTCTCTCAGGACCCAGAGCCTTCTTCCTGCTAGGCATGTATTCTACCACTGAGAACAGGGTCAGTCCCCTGTGTAAACTTTAATGAAGAATACGTTGAAGTTAAGCTTAGATTCCTTTCAGTATTATCACACCACCAATAAGGAGGTCTTTGTCATGGTCAGGATCCCCTGGAAAAGGGGAAATAAGTTGGGCTCAATGACAAATAACCTAAAGAAAACAAGTGACTCTTTGAATTTATTTTACTCATAATCACAAGAGTCAGTTTCAAACCACCATGAAAGGAGATGCTAAGCATTGCCTAGTTGCTTTTGTAAGCAATGCACGTCATTTTGTCACTTTCCACTTTTATTTTTTTTAGATTTATTTATTTATTATGTATATAGTATACAGAAGAGAGTACCAGATGCTATTCTAGATGATTGTGAACCACCATGTGATTGCTGAGATTTGAACTTAGGATCTCTGAAAGAACAGTTCGTGCTGTTAAGCTCTACGAGACATGGGAGAACTGCAAAGCCCAGAACCCTTCACGTGACTGCATTAAAGCCTGGTCAATGTTGTCTTCCCTCCTCCTGCTGATGCTGCCCATGGCGAAGCTTAAAAGCAAATGGCTGCTATAAAGCTGATTTGTCTCAAGTGCAAACCAGAGAAACACCTTCCTAAAGATGTGTTGACTCTATAGGAGAGGTCAGGCTGAGGTGGGGGACTGCCTTGGACTCTCTCCATGGGCGTAGGTGATACCTAGAGTTTATAAACTGACAACATTGCCCAGTGGTAGTCAGAGGGTGAAAGTGTCCACAGAAGAAAGACTAGAGAGATGCTACATTTCTGGCATTGAGGCTAAAGGGAGAGACCTTAGAGTCAGTGAACATGAGTCCTCTAGGACTTGGAAATACAGACAAATCCTTCCTTGGAGCCTCCAGAAAGTAACTCAGCCCACCTGACACCTTTGGTTTATTCCATAAACTTTCTCGGGGATCTTTGGACCTACAGAGATTGAGGTTTATTGAGCCTTGCTTTGAAGTTTGTGGTAGCCATAGAAAAGCAATGCAGCTTAAAACTATAGAAAGGGAAAAGCTAAAAGCCCTCCTAGGTCAATTTCAGAGCGGCAGATCGAAAAATCACTCAGTGTGAGCCCAGTAATTTCTCACCTGCTCCTGGAGATGAGGGCTCAAACACACTGGAAGAGTCACTGCATGTGTTGGAGGCCTGCTCAGAAAGCTTCTTTTTACCACTTCCCTCTGATGATTTGTGTGATTTCTTCTTGTTTTTCACCAAGATTTTATACATTAAATCCATAGGGCTTGGAAGAGGCACCCCAGATTCCAGCTATTTAAAAGAAAGCACAGTTTTAAACAATACTGTCCCCCAAGTATATGATTATTAAATCATGAATAATATGCTTTGTTATTGACTTTTATATCTTAGCCATGTATATTTGTAACATTTTTCCATAAATATTGATTTCTTATTATTTCATATGTTTTAATTATGTCAAAATTCATATTAAAAATTAACAGAGTCATGCTTGCTTATATTTTTCCCAATCAGGAAGAAAATGAAGAAACAATAGTTAACAGTTCTTTAATAACAAACAAAAAAACAGTGCCCCTTTTTCAGATATCTCTCTAAACCCATTGCACAGCTTTGGATCCCAGCCTCTGGATTAGCATTTAGTATGTTCAACACAGCTCATGAAAATGTTATAATTGTGCCCTGAACTTTTTGTTTTTTAAATAAAATTTGTGTTTAAACAGCTGAACTCATTTTCCACAATAAAACTACAAAAGTAAGACCATAGAAATGCACTGGTAGATTTGATGGATTGAACCTGAACTTTCAGGCGTTTTCAGATGGATTGTATAAGTCCAACCATTTTATTGCAGAGCATGTAAGTCATATCTGAGCTAAGTCTTCAGTGAAAGGCCAGACACTTTACAGGAAGAATGGGTGAAGTTGGCCAAAAGTTTCTAAATGAGTCACTCTGTCAGACAAAGCTTTACAAACAGCAGAATCTCATGTTGGTTTTAGTTGGATTTTGGCAACAGCCAAGAGGGAAAATACAGTTTCAGATCTCCTTCTAGCCCTGAGATCCAAGCTGTCTTATTACTGAGGCTTATTTCACTGTTTCAAGTTTGCTCAGAAAATGGAAAATCAATTTCCCATGAGAAGGCTATGAGCTACTGTATCAAGGAGCGTGTGCAAGACACAAGATAGGTTTATTTTTAGAAAGTCTTTTAAGTCTCACAAGCTAGCCCTCTAGTCTTTGCTTGCCATGAGTCTGGGGACTTGGATGAACTCTCTTAACAACATGCAGACATTGGGACGAAGTGACCAGGAGGAAGAGGCTACTGGAGGTTACGGCTGCTTTTTCCCTTTTTGAACAGGGATGTGACTGCTCCCAGTCCTCTGGGTGGCGTGCTTTTACTGTACTTGTCACAAGGAGATGAAGAGAAGTTCTCCTGTTACAAGCTGTACCCCTTAAAGCCTGAGCCTAGGTGCCTGAAGCAGTACTCCAGTGACATACAGCTCCAAGCATTGAGAGCCAGGGTTCAACTGATCCAGGTTTAAGAAGCTTAAAGATTTATGGAGACAGGCATCCTGGTTGGAGGATCATAGTGTTGGGCTTTAATCACCAGTAGCCCAGAACGGGGCCGCACTAACTATCGTCAGCTTCCTGTGGCGGTGAACAGCTGCAAGGGATAGTGCCTACATGTATTCTAACTCCCAAAAGAGCTTAGTGTGTCAGGATCCTGAGTACCTAGAAATCCTAGCATTATAGGTTGGAACTCTGGGAACATTAGCTTCCTTTGCAATTGCCTCTAACAGATCGGGCTCCTCTTCCAGTCATCTGAAGAATAATAAAGCAGGCTAGAGAAAAGTCTTATGAACCCTCATGTTGCAACGCCAGGGGGCAGCACAGGAGGGCGTCTCCAGACTGAGTCATATTTAGCTAGACAAGACTGTTACTAAGGTGACTAAGGGGGCGTGGCAGGTGTGTCTGCATCCATCCCAGCACAGAACCCCACACCAGTTAAGGACTGGGTTTGCACTAATGCTGGGACATCAGGAAGCGGGTTCCCCTCGGGGTGAACGTGGCTGTTAGGTGTCCATGAGGCTAGTGAGAAGTTTAGTTCATGCTGCTCGACAAAGAAGTGGCTAGAAAAATACTTCATGGAGCTGGAGCTGTTCTTAGGCAGCAAGAAGCTTCCGTTGCAGAGCAGCTCCCTCAAGGCTGGCATAATGTTCAGGGCTGTCCCGCTGCCATAAGGACAGTGCAGCTGGCTGCTGAAGAGATGCTGCTTGGCTGACAATCCTCTATTCAGGCCTCAGGACCCAGGGAAGGGACTAACGACTGTCTATTAGGAAATCAAATCTACTCAGCTCCCAGTATCTTGTTTAAAGGGGGGGAAAGCAATAACAGAGGTGTTTGCAAATGATGTTTAACAGTGATCTCCTCTTAGCTGAATGCCCACGGGGAGAGTTGGACATTTTATGTGCTCATGGCCAATGGAAGCCTGAGTGCTGCTTCAAAGGGGACCTCAAGTGGACAGAAGGTGGCAGGTACAGGCTAAGAAATCAGTGTTGCCACATTTTGCATTTATTTCAAAAGGGTATGATGGGGATCCTTGAGGGGTAGGCAGAGTGGACTGTCTCTGTGAGTTGACTGTCAATGATGAGGTTTCTGCAATCTTGAATGATTACTTCCTGCCAACTGACATATTCTCTCCAGGAGGGAAGCAGGAGACTGATAAAAATCAGGAAGTAAACAAATTTCACACCCTTATGAAGCTTCGGAAACCTATAAGATTCCCAGCGCCCTTTTCTCTAGTTATATATGCAGTATGGACCGCTCAGGAGGAGAGATGGTTCAAACTGTCCCTCTGCCTCTATATCAATCAGGGAGCACCAGGGGTATAGCTCTCATGACTTGATACCCATGCTGGAGATGGCTTTCGGATTATGTAGCTGCCTTTGTGTCATTCACACTCCTGTAAGTAACCCTTCACCTATATTCCTGCAAGTAACCACAATGAATGTAATTGAACAATGAACAGTTTGGTGAAATTGTTACATTAGCCTGTCCTAAGTAACTTATCTGAAGTAAATAGACATTTGTTCACAAAACAAAACAAAAAACCTGCTGTGTCACTCCAAGCAGAGAGATGAGGGACAAGACTGGGCCCCATGCTAGAGTCCCATGGATCAAATCATGTTGCTCAACATCTGCCCATACAAAGAAGTATGTCCCCCACTGTAACTCGTAAGTGCCCATCTTCAAAGGCACACTTCACAGATACTTACTGGGTATTTTTCCAGTGGCTCCATAAGGAGGGCATCACCAAAGATTAGTCGGCAATACTCAGCCATCTTGGCTTGCTGCTTTGGGCTAAGAGCAAGAAGAAAGGAATTATGGTGCTTTTTCTGAGAAGTTACTTTGCATTGCTAACACAGAAAGAGGTCAGCTGGGATCAATTTCCATCATTCCACAATGCTATCCTGAATATCACACATGTGCATTCATACCCACACCACACAGGTGCAGCATGCAGGCTGGATGTGTGAGGCTATTTTGAAGGTTGTCCTTCACAAGCCAGATGTGGGGGGAGAGCAACACATCACTTCCCTGTCTCTGGATTCAAGTGATTCCAAGAGTTGGAACCTTTGTTCCTTTTGTTGGATTCCCTGGTTTTATATCAACTTCCATGTGAATTCTTGGGTAACGTGTATCAGAGCAACAAACAGTAGAAAAGGATTATAAGGTGGGAAGAGTGACAGGAAGAGAGAGAATAGGAGGTAAGTAGATGAAGAGAGAGAACTGGACATGCAGAAGAAAACCAAACAGAAGTGGGTCTGTGTGTGCACCCGCGGAATGCTGGAAGAACAGAGCAGCCTTGGCAAAAGCTGTCTGCAAGTCTCCTCTTTCCTGTTTGTTTGAGACATGGTCTTGTAGTCTGGGCTGGCATGATTTTTGAGATTCTCCTGCCTCCACCCCCTGGATGCTGAGAAGACAGGCAGACATCCACCTCTGAGCCCAGATTTGCTTGTCAGCAACCTTTCTGTGCAGAAAGCGTGGGGTGGAGGAGGGAGCAGCCCAAGACAGCTACCAGGAGAAACTTATTTTGACAGAGGCTGGAGTCCAAGCTTTGCTGAGTTATGCTCCTTGCTCTGAACTATTCTGAATCTGTACGGGGAGAAGGATTTTAACTGTTCCTGGAACTGAACACAGAATGCTGAGAAGTTTCAATGAAGCAATGGGTAAAAACACCTTTGAAGAACTACAAGGGTAAGATGCACATAAAATGGCCCCACAGAGAGGAGATGCCCTGTCTGTGGCTAGCCCAGACAAACTGTGCCTCCAGCCCTCGTAAAGATGCTGTTAGACAGAACATCCACATCCTTTCAGCACTCCTGTTTCCCTTGACCTTTTCAGATGCAATTAAAAAACCGTTTTCTCATCCTGTGCAATGATAAACATCATCACACAGTACCGGGTACTGCTGGGGTGGGGTTTAATGGGCTTTGGTTGTGATCACAGGCTGTGTGTCTTGACTTCCCCTAGCTACATGGCAATGACACTCCATTCCAACTAAAAGTGTACTGAAGAGGGGACTATAACTGTGATGAAAATGATGGTGCTTTTCCACAAATCACAAAGATTATAAGATATAATTCATATTTTCACTCCTTCCCTGAAGAGTAAGCCTAGAACACACTGTGTTTTCTGGGAAGGGGGTACCTACACTGACACCCTGCTGTAGTGCAAAAAGAAAGTGTTTATTATAACCATTGCTAACAAAAACAAAGCATGGGCTCCATGGTCAGGTGAGCTTTTGAGGTTTACATGTCATCTCTCAAAGTTATTATCTTCCTGGAATGGCAGGGAGAGTTAAGAAAAGATTCTAAGAATTTGCAAAGCTCCACATAAAAATGTCACATCTTTCTTTTGAGACAAGGTCTTCTTTTGTAATCAAAGCTGGCTTCAAACTTGCAATCTTCCTGTCTCTGCTGGGATACTCCACAGCAAAGCCAGACATGTCTACTTCATTCCTGTCTTGCTTGAATAGGAGTTTACTGTGTGGTTTACAGAGCCCTAACAATAGAGGATGGCAGCTCTCAGAACTGTGAAAAAGGACTGACCATTGACTAGATCCAGAAACACACTGGAGGAGGAAGGTTAAACTCACTAGAAGCTATGTGGATGGGACCTTCGGGACAGGCAAGGGTGGAGTCAATGAGGTTGATGATTTTTGACCAATGGTAACTTATAAAGGAAGTCTGCCAGACCAATATGCTCTTTGGCTGCAACCAGAACAGGGCATCTGTGCTGGGCTCTGATCTAGACTGCACTGAAAAACCTGTGAACAGTGCAGTGGACCTGCATTTTGAGCAAGACTGTGGGTAATTTTGATGTTAGTAGCTCATGAACTACAGGCATCATTCAAATTGCCTGGAGTGCCGTTACAATGCAGATTCATACAGGTCCCATATCCAGATAGTTCTAAGAAGTTCCCAGGGAACATATGCTGCTGATTGAGGACTGCATTGTGAAAGAAGTCTGTGTGGACAAAGGGAGAAGATAAAGCTATCCAAGAAAAAGGTAACGTGTGCTATTTAGAAATCAGGCCATTTGTGTTCTTAATAAACACACATGTACTCCTAATAGAGCAGAAAACAAACTGGCAAACTGAATATACACACATAGACACACACACAGAGACACAAACACACAGACACACATGCACACACACACACACACACACATCTGTGGAAAACAAAGAGAGTTTAATTGCAGGTCATATCTGCAGAAATGAAAAGCATTAAAACTGCAATTAGCAGACTCTGTAGCTTTTAGAGTTTCGACATCAACTGCCATGGCAATAAAATATAAAAGAAAAATTCAGAAATCAATTATGTGCTTCAAGCACATAGATTCCTACACATACTAAAATATCCACACAGCATCTGCCACAAAAGTCAGTTTTCTGACAAAGAATGTGCCCCATTGCATGGGGTAAAAATCCTACAAAATAAATTGAAGTGAGTGTTCTTTTTGGACCTTGTCAAAATTTCAGTTTGCGGTGATGATAAGCTTAGAAATCACTTCAATCAAATTCAATATAAGATTCGTCTCTCTTTGAAAATGTTAAAATCACAAATCAAGTGAGACCTTTTAAAACTAACATTCTGTCTCTGTATCCCTCCCTCCCTCGGTCCCTCCTTGTTTCCAGTGGTGGTGGTGGTGTGCCAATGTACAGCAAGGAACATGTGAGCTGCAGTGTGTGTTGGTGTGTGGAAATCGGAAGACACGAAGGTTTGCACAGCGCGTTACCTCCAGAGCACCCTTTGTGGGTTGTAAAGACTGAACTCAGCTCACCAGGCTTCCAAGCCTGTACTCACTGAGCCATCTTGCTGACAGGAAGCAGGGGTATTTTTTTAAATAGGAATTCTAATTTAGGAAGTGGGATGCAGCTCTCTGGGAATCCTTGGCAGCAGCCAAGTGCGGACAGAAGCAGATAAGTACAGCATCCCCATTACCTGGTTAGACAATTTCAAAGGTTTGGAGAGAAAAATACTAAAATCTGTGGATTTCTCTCCACACTCCCATAAGATTTTTTTTTGTGTGTGTGTGTGTGGTAATATGGGCCAAATTAGTGGTGGTGGGGGCAGTAGTTCTGAGCATCGCCCTTGGAGACAAGGTACAGAGGACCCCGAGGTGGTTTATCAGTAACCGATGTGTGTAGGGTGATGGTGCTTAGTCACTATGTTGAGGATTATGAGGGTTCTTCTAGTATTGGTGACAAAGTAAGTGTTAGAACATGAGGTGCAATGTAGAATTGGGTGAGGTGACCCACAGGTCAAATGTAAGGGACTATGCACTAAAAGAAGAGCACTGCTTTCATTGGGTGTGTGACATTCCTCCTGAGAAGGCCTGTGGTTGAACGCCTTGGCGGGTCTGTCATGTGCTGACATCACATATCACAACTGTGTGTCCTGGGAAGGTTGTTTTCCATTTTCCTTCATCATGTGTGAGTTATGAATGAACTTGCAACAGCTACATTTATTTATCCAGAAAATGCAGCATCCTGGTGCTGTAGCCTCTTTGCTTTTGTGCACAGTATGTGCATTAGGTCCTGTGCCCAGTTTGGGATCACTGTGTACCTAGAGTGAATGGTTACAAAGTATATCCTATGGCTGGGGATCACTGACACATCAGAGTGAACATTGGCTGACAGTTGCCTTGCAGAACTCTGGGTGTCTTGATTCCATGTTTTGGAGGTTTCTGGTGTGTGTGTATGCTTGTGTGTGTGTGTGTGTGTGCACATGCTGATTCAACTCTGAAGCCTGGTAAGCTTGGTTTCACGCTCACCTCAGCTGCACAGCCTCAGGCAAGCTAAATGCTCATTTGGGATTCAGTTTCTTTACCTATAAGCTAAGGGTAACCTACTGTTCCTTTGGTGTACACCAGGTTTATATTAAGGGTTGCAAGAGCATGGAACATAATGGGAATATAGTACTCAGTACAAATACATGTTCAGTAAATGTAAGTTTTGTTTATGTCACTGGTGATTACAGATGTGGTCTCTCTGTATATTTCAAGGGAGAGTTACTGGGTATCGAGTGAGAAGTTGCAAATTGAACTGCATTTCTTGATTTTGTTCCCTTTAAGTAGACATAATCCTTTAAGAAAACAACACGGCTGAATGCCTATTATTAAAGAAAACAAAGGCAAGGCACTGTCAACAAATCCAAAAACTGTTATGCCTGAACAAAAAGTGGCCAGGCACAGTGGAAACTCAAGGAAAAATGGAGAGTAAAAAGCCTCCAACAAAGTCACTTGCAAATCTGAGCTGCTGCTGCCAACCAGATGTTAAACGCAGTCACTGCAGGGGTGAAGAGAAACAGCAAGAGATGGAATAAATTTCTTTCTCTTCCATGCCCCCTCTGGAGCGCTAGGGAAATCATGGATAGTGATTTTAGCATTTATAGGATGAAATGCTCACGATGAAACAGAATGTAGACAGGTAAATGCTGTGAGCTGTCCTGAGAACAAACCAGAAGCAGATTATAAAATTGGCTACTTCAAACTAAGGATGGTTTCTACAAGCTAACAGAGAACCATATTAATTACTTCAAATTTTGGTTTGCTCAGACTGCTTCTTGGAGTCTTAGGGATTTATGCACTGAAGCATGGGTTGCAAATTAGTAAACCAGGAAAGACTCTGAGAAGGAAAGAGAAGTGAAACCCTATTATTACAGATGCAGCCAGCTTTCACTAAAATAAAAATAGATATAAATAAATAAATAAAGCTGGGGGGTTGTTATAAGGTATAGATGGCTTCATAAACAGTCTATAAGTAGTATGACATTACCAATTGTTCTTCAAGCATTGATTCCACTGACTAAAGTCTTAGTTTTAATGGATTTTGTCTCCACACAAACAATAATCTTTTCCTGTGGTGCTTGTGAAAGAAAGCAACTGCATGATGATATGATATCCATGCTAATATCTGCAGCATTTATAATTTATCTCACCTTGATTCTTGGCAATAAAATGAATAGTTACATTGCTAGATGTGGTAGCACACCCTTGTAATCCAGTGCTTTCAAGGCTGAGGCATGAGAGATGAGAGTTTAAGACAATCTTGGTTGCATAGCAATACCATGTCTCAAAAATCAGGGGTGGATGTTGCTGCTCATTGGAGGAACATGTGCTTAAGATACACAAGGCTCTGTATCATACTCTACCCTTAGTCTGGCAAATAGTTGAGTAACTAAAATAGTTACGTCAGAATTATCTTTTCCTTATATAGCTTAGCAGTAAGTGTAGTCAGCTTTGAAATAGGAAGATGTGTGCAATACAAAGAAGCAGTAAAAAGCAACAGAAAGGGGAGGGATATGTTCCATCACCAGTCACAAAGAGGGAACTGGTCTTTTAAGGCAATAAAATTAACTATAAATCTATAGCAAGAAGAGTTGCTGAAAGAGGGTTTTAAGAATGGCCCTTTGCATTCCACAGCAGTAGTGGCACAATACTGAAAAGACAATGTACTCTCCCATACTCTAAGGTCAAGTCCTTGAAATCATACTATGACAGGAAGCCAGACCCCAAAAGCCCACAGGCTATTTTAATGCTCATAAGATTTAAATGAACAGTACATCTCTTGCAGATGAAAGCATGCTACTTGCTGCATGATTGAAAGACACCACTGATGATACCAAGTCATTTGAGATTGGGTGGAAAACTGCTAAAGAGGCCTCATTAGAGAAAAGACTGCTCAACCAGTGCCCCAAATACTTACGAATCCACATGGTTCTCAAAGGACAGAAGGATGGGAAAAGGTGAAGTCTTGAAAGCACACTCCGCGATGGCTTCTATGACTTCCTAAAACAAGAACACATATATTCAACACTGCACATTGGGTGTGCATTTTTTTTTCTTGGAATTAAATCCATTAGTATGGTGGGGATTGTATGTGTTTGTTTAATCTCTGGTATTGGCTGTTGTCATTGCCCTTTGTTTACAGCAGTTTGGGGCAGCATGCATGCTAGGCAAGTGCTCTACTTCT
>PVIH01017504.1:28004-41807 GCA_004025045.1 Sigmodon hispidus
TTTTTTTTTTTTTTTTTTTTTTTTTTTTTTTTTTTTTTTTTTTTTTTTTTTTTTTTAAAAAAAAAGAAAGAATTATATCAAATGACTTGGAATTGCTGGAAGGGGCTGTGTAGTTCTTGCTTCTGATTCTGTATGGTAAAAAGAAAGGAAGAGTGGGCTTTGGTGAAGGGGCAGGTGGAGAAAATACTTCTATTTACTGATTGTAGCTTCCTTTTTTTGTAATGAAACCATCTAGTCATGATAATATGGACAATAAGATAAGGCAAAATTTTTATCTATAAATTTACTTTCTGAATCAATCTATTATTAGGACTTGGTTATATTTACTTCTGATCTGATTTTTTCATGTATTTGTGCAGTTTTTGGTTTGATAATAGTTATATAACCTGTATTTTTCATAACTATTGTTATTAAGAGATAAATAAAGGGATGGGATGCTTCTGGTTGCTGAGTATCGGCAAGGTCCTGCATTTGATAGCCTACGTCAAAACCAAGAAAAGAACTAACAAAGTGACCTTGTATGCATGACAATGTGTTTAAAGCATTAGCATTGCATAACTACTAAGCCAGTTTAACTTGGTACTTTAGTTATCCAAACTACAGCCCTGCTAACAGTTGTTTCTTTCACCCAAACCCTACCCTACACCTGCAATCTCAGCAACCAGTTCTTCAATCTGAATCCTTGTCTTCTTAGCTCTGCTCTCCCAAACATTTCAAATATATGCCATCTTGGAATATTTGGCTGTGGGGTTGGGCACTTTTCAGGTGATGTGTTTTCAAAGCCTATGTATGTTCTAATATGTATTAATACTTCATTTTTCCTTTTATACTTGTTTTAAGTGATTCTATCAGGCCTGGAGCTGGAGACCAGTGGTATGGTACTTAGTACCCTAGGTTCTGCATCCAACAATGAAAATACATTATATGTCATAAACTTCAATAACTCTACAAAAATTCCAGAAAGACAGAAGTGCCATGATTGCGTTAACTAGTCATCAGTGTTGGTTGGGTACATTCTTCTAGGAATGTACTCTTGAAAGAGGAAAAACTGAGTTGAATAATATGAATTTATTCAGAGCCTCTCACAGGTTTCCAAATTATTTTTTCACTGCAAACAGTCTACAGGAAAAAGTTAGATTTTCACTGTAAACTTGTGCACAAAGAATCAGACTGCAAAGTATATTTAACATTGGGCATTATTTTTCCAAAGTGTTTTTCTTACTTCTCTGGTATTGAAGTACAATCTCATTTATTTATTTAAAGATTTCTTGGTTTTTATTTGTGTGTGTATGTTTTGCCTGCATGTATGCCTGTTACCACGTGCATGTAATACCCAAAGATATTACAGAAGCCAGAAGGCCAGAAGACAGCATCAGATCTACTGGAATAGGGATTACAGACCATCGTGATCTGATCTGTGGGTTCTGGGAATCAAAAACCCAGGGCAAGCCTGAGCTGTCTCCCCATGCTCTCATTTATGTTTGAAGCGTTCCACCATCCATAGTATTTACACTTCACACTCCCATAGATGGCTTTTTATTTATATTTACTCTTTGCACATTCTCCTGTCCAGTTTTACCTTCTGTTCTCACTCTTTACATTGAAACCTTTCCCACAGACTCCTCTGCTTCTCCCATGTGCTGCACAGCTTTCTTTATAGGTACACAGTTAAGCTATTTCCCTTGCCCTGGAGTATAAATGAGGCTTTCTAATTCTGGACTGCATTTGCATATATCTTCTAAGAATGATGTGCTTGCAAAGAACAAGAACCACTCTTACTGTTTCTTAGAAGTGAATTCACAGATTGCTTTTCATACATAATCAATTTAACTTTTTTATCATAGCCGAGTCCATCAAAATAAGTGCACTATAAAAAGCAAGTGATGTCAGGACGTAACATTTTTTTATTTCATACATTTGCACAGACTCCCAACCAAGTGAGTCCTATGCTCATAATCACATAGGTATGGGGCTTCCAGCACCTTCCTAATGGGCATGGGCTAAGCAGGAGGGACATTGAAACTTCTCTCACCAGTCTTATAGAGGACTTAATTCTACTCTCAGCCCTCAGACTGGTTGAATAAGAATTTCTTACCTATGTGACACTACAACCTTCACCTTCATAGAATGAAAATGGAAGTTTGATTTTCTATATTGTAGCTACAATGTCAGTGGCTTACATCTGCAGGGTTCTCCTTGCATTCTGGGTAGGATCATGATCTGTTTCTATTTACAGTGAGTCCAGGAGGGGTGCACTCCTATCACCCACCCCTTTGCTGACAAAGAATGAGGCTTAGACTTCTGGGAAGATTTTCCATGATCTTGGAGCCCTGTTTTTGGCCTAGCAGTCAACTGGAGAGCACACCCAAACTTCTCTCTTCTCTTTCTTGACTTCCCACTTTCCTACCTGCTCCGCCTAGTTCTCCTCCATCTCTACAATATTTTAGCTACTGCTTACAAAACTCTATCAAATCTTCTCGTCAAACAAGACTTCACTGAATTTTGTCTAATATTTTAAGTTGGCCACAATTGAAAACTCTACAAGTCCTCCTGTTGGTCTTTTGCTCTTTGAAAATACTTTGTAACATATGTGTGATTGCTCAGGGTCAGAGAACTAGCAGTGGCTCTTAAGCTTCAAAGCTTCATATTTTCATACATGCTACATAGTGACATGGGTGGTAAAGTCCTTTCCTGTACCATTGCTTCTTATCTCTACAAGACTTAAAAAATTGCATTCAGTAACTTAACTGTCTTAGTTAGGGTTTCTATTGCTATGAGGAGCACCATGACCACAGCAACTCTTAAAAAGCAATCATTCCATCAGAGTGGCTTGCTTACAGTTCAGAGGTTCAGCCCACTATCATCATGGTTGGACATGGTTGCATGCAGGAAGATGGGGTGCTGAAGAGGTAGTTGCTACACGTCAATATGCAGGCAACAGGAAGTAGACTGCCTCCCTGCGCATGGTTTGAGCATAGATGAGACCTCAAAACCCATCTCCACAGTAAACCACTTCCTCTGACAAGACTACACCTGCACCAACAAAGCCACACAGTCCCAATAGTGCCACTCCCTTTGGGTGTCATTTTCTTTTAAACCACCACACCTATTGAGTACACAGATTAATGATTAATTTCCAGTGGGAAAATTGTCCTTGGGCAACTTTGCCCTTGACAACAAGAGCAGGGGAAGTTTAGATAGGTGGACATTTATGGAACCATATAAATTTATATTCTAAATTATTTCTTTCAGAAAATGAAACATTATTTGTAGAAATTCTTGGGTTAGGCATTTAATCCATTTCCATCATGTTCTTTTCTCCATTCTTTTCCATATAGTTTCTGGTTAAAAGTAGCTTCCCAAGGGGAGGAAAATCCTGGGATGGAGTGGCAAGTGCAGTGTCTGTCCTAAGTAAAGTGGAAAGACTGAATATGAATGGAGAAAATGGGACCAAAAGGTAAAATTTGATAATGTCCATAAGAAAGACCAAGACAGGTAGTACAAAAACAGAAACAAAGATCTAGGGGAAAAGAAGTAGAGCCAGGCCACAATCCCAAGGTTGGCATAAAGAGGGTGTCTTACTGCATCCCCCTCTTCCTAAAATATAACATTTTATTTTTGTCCATACAATAAGCAGGTATCATATGTCAACAGGAATTCTTGCTTTGTGGGGGTCTATCACATGCTCTAGACACATAAACTGAGGGCAGATAAACACTGTGACACAAAAATGACAAATTTTTTACTCTGATTATGTCTCTTATGCAGTATATCCTGGACTGTCAAATACAGTCTAGTAACACTGGGAAAGTCGGTTTCAAATGCACAGGAAACAGTAGAAGAAACATTTTGCTGCCCACCAACATGTTATTTATGGAATTTCACAGGAAACAATGAAGAAGCAGATTTCGCTTGCATGATGGGCATAGGAAAGGCAACAGACATGAATAGGATGGCAAAACTCCAAATCTTTATTGATCACATCCCCTGGGTCAGGTTCAGTTCAACATACTGTGGGGAGATAGATTCACAGAATGAAGGTCCCTGTCTTTGTAGGGATTACATATTAGGAGACCCTTTAAACAAGAGAGACAGTGATGAAGTCAAGCAGAATGTCACAAGGTGACTGGGTACCATGTGGAAATTTAAAAACACAGAGTGAAGGGGTGAGAAAGTTTCCTCTGAAGGGTGTGTGGTCGCCACTAGTAGAAGTATGAAATAGAGAAGTTCTAGTAGTCATTGCTGGGGTGACATTTGAGAATGCTTCAAAGAAGTAAGCTGAGAACTTCAGGACAACCTGTGTGGTGATACAGCCGGCAGGGCAGGGTCAGGGATCAGCAAGGAGGCTCATATAGTCCTTGTTATAGTGGAGTTGAGTGAATAACACAGCAAGTGGCAAGGATCAATTTGGGGAGGAGACAATGGAGAACAGAGGGCCCCATGCCCTGTTCCTAATCTCAACATTACAAAGTTGTCTTACACATGGGCTCTGAGAAAGCAGACTAACAGTTGTTCAAAGCAGGGACTGGATTTGTGTGAGGGAAGAGGGGTCTCTAAGTGCCAGACTTAGGAGCCATTCACATCAGCCCTCCACTGCACTTAGAGGATTCTGAGTGAAGTTGTTGAATCTGGCAACCTCTGTTCACTCCTCATCTTGTTCCTGGAGAAAAAAAATCTGCTGCTGAATTTCTCTACATATCCACTACACACACCTCCTCCCATGTCTTTCCAAATTACATGAGCAGAAACATAAGGGTAGGAGTCTGGAGGGTGTAACTGGGTCCTCTTCTGGCCATCTTGGTTATCTTCTTCACCAGGAGGCAAAAGGATACAGTCCTCTGGGCTGGCTGGTACCCTTAAGCTTTTAAAGCTGCCAGTATTTGGACAAGTAGAAAAGCTGTGTGTAGGAGTTCAGGCAGGGACATTTCAGTGAGTAGAGACCAGGAGCTCACAGATGTGACTGAAGAACCACTCGTAGGTCAAGTACATGGGAAGAGTCACTTCTAGGAAACTCAGTGACTAAGCCTGGAAACCCAATGCTCTGCTCAAAAGAAATAAGCAATAGATGGTGCTAGATGTTTATTCTGTTCCTGAGATCTAAAATATATTGTAGATTAAACTTTAAAAAAATAGAATTGCAATTCATAAGGGACTCTCAAGGGTAGAAGTGGGGCATAGGCAGGGTGCTGGGTGAGTCCTCCAGCAGCTCAAGTATAGAGCTAGATTGACCACACTTCTCACCCAGGATGGGACAATTCCATATCCAAAAATTGTCCTAACATTACATTTGTATAAGTGAGTGTTTATATAACCCCTTAATAAATATTAATCCTTTATATGATATATTGCAAGTAAATAATTCCACGATACTTCTCCCCATCTCGGGACCTTCTCTGCCATTGCTAGGTGGAGGAACCTCTTATATGTGAGCTATTCTGAGGCTCTTATATCTGGCTCCCAGCTTCATTTTTTCTTACAGAGCCAAACTAGGTAAAACTGGCACCAAACAGGAGCTAAAAGAAAGTAAGTAGGGGTATGGAAATAAAACCATCTTTTTTTCTTTCTCTCCCACTTAAGAATATTCAAAATTTTCAGAATAGTTTGTTTCAAGAACTGATACAGCTTTGAAAGATTTTGGTCAGGATTTGAGTCAATACTATATTAAATTTATTGTAAAATTAAGTGAAGACTAAGTGCTACTCTTCTCTATTTATGGCATTGTAATTGAATCTTGAAAAATCAAATTTCTGGATATGGAGGCACATGCCTAAAATGCTATATTCTAGAGGCACTATTAGAGGCAGGAGCTGGGATTCTGGATTCCCTTAGGCTATAACAATAAATTCCACAGAGAGAGCATTGTAGGCTAAAAGGTCAGCAAAAGAATACTTGCTAGCCCTGGAACCAGATCCAAAAGTTTCAAAAGGGCCTGAATCAAGAACAGCCTCTGGGGAACCATCTGGTAAAGGAGCTAGGCCCACCAAGGGTAGGCATCTGTCAATTGGAATGGGCAGTATGTGGAGCCTTGAGGGGTGGGATCAGACTGTGTTTCTCTCCATGAGCTGGCACCTTGGAGCCCATTTCCTGCATAGGAACACTGAACCCAGTCCTGATATTGGTATGAGGGAATGGGACTTGCGTGGAGTGAACGTGCCATGCTGAGCTGACCCACCTTGGGACTTCTTGCCCTTTGGGTTGAGGGGAGGGGGATGGGGTGGGAGGAGGCTGAAGGCAGACTGGACTGGGAGGGATTGGGAGGAGGGAAGGGAGGATGAGCAGGGGGATACATGGGGGAGAAAGACCTTTTTTAAAATAAAATAAAATAAAATAAAATAAAATAAAGTAAAATAAAATAAAATAAAATAAAACCAAGTAAAAGGGCCAGCTAAAGAAGCTCTGAAGCTAGAGTCAAAGAAACACATATCTCCCGTGATCAACTGAGCAGGAAACAAACCAATCTCTGATCAGAAAAAATAATTCAATACATGAGCATGAAATCCAACCAATCACTGAGCTGGTTGAAGCTCAGGGATCTAAATCTGACCAATTCCTACCCTGAAAATCTTTACCCTGGAAAACCTCCACTTCTAAAAAGTCCTATACAAGCCCTGTGCTTGTTCAATTTGGAAACTTCCTTAGTGGAGCAGAGCAGAGAAGTAACAATTTTTGCCAGAAATGCAACAGACTGCTACATTTCTTCAGGGGTTTCCCCCCTTAGCAGAGTGAAGCAAAGAAGTAAAGCTTTCACCAGAGCAGAGAAACAATGGACATCTCTGTTGGGAAACTTTTAGCAGAGTGGAGCAGAGCTGAGCTGTAATGGCTCTCTTGGAGAGAAGCAGGATTGCCAAATCTCATGGGGAGACTATCCCCCACTGGAATACAGCTATAGGTATAGCCTGACTTCCTGACGATCAGGATACCCTTCTCTTCAGAGCTTTGGGTATCCAAGATTCCTTCCCTCCTCATCGGTAGGTATAGCCTAACTTCTGATAGTCAGGATATCTTTCTTTCCAGAGTTGTAACACTTGTAAGCAATCCCACATGAATTGGTAATAACAATAATGGCACAGGACACATTGTTGGTGCCCAGCACAGTAGCTTAGACCAGACAAATTCATATCTCTGAATAGAATTTGGCCTAGCCTGGAAACCCTGTCTCTTGTTTGCTATTCCACATATTTTATTTGGTTGCATCCCAAATGTCCCAAGGTTAAGACTGATTTCCCTACATTTCAATATTCTATTTTTAAAGAAAATCCCACTATCGCCAAGGTAGCTGAAGCACTTTTCACTTTTTCTCATGTCTCCCATGGCATAGTAAAGACTAAGCAAGAGTGGTTCACTCGCTTTTGGGTCCAAGGCTTTGCAACCAATTCTGGTGATATTAACGTCTCACTAAGCCATACATAACTCTTACCTCTCATTTTCAGTGGCCTTGCTCCCATCACCTCAGTAACCTATACACTGATGCTACATAATTTTGGTTAATTAGGGCAGGAATTTATGATATTGAGCTACTTCTGACTATTCCCATGCCTAAAGACATAGGTAACCTAGGATACAGGGCTACAGGGCCATGCCTAGAGACACAGCTCTTGCTTTCCAGCTTCTCTTTCCTAATTTTCCTCCAAAATTGTGGGACAACCTAAGTCATCTCAGATAACATGACTTCTAAACACACAGTCTGCTTCTGACAACATCCAATCTTCCACAAGGCAACCCAACTTCCTTCAAACCCTCTTCCAAATCACCCAATCAAAATGGATCCTGTAAGTTCTCCATAACAATATTCACTAAGACACTTCAGTTTCCCACTACATAAACCTGCCCCATTCATGAGCAAAATAAATACATGTATTACTAACCATGCACAGTCAGAGATCTCTGGCTGATGGACATCCAGTTTTAATCCTAGCATTGTAGATCTGGACATTTATATGATGCTCATTTTCCTTCTAAAATCTAAAATCCCAAATACTTTGAAACTTGAAGGTTTTTTTTTTTTTAATCACAAATACTGTATACAAAAGGTTTTGGATTTTGGAATATTTTGGATTTTTAGATTTTTGGTTTATGAGTGTTAAGTCAGTAAAGTCTAAGAAAATCTCCCCAAACTGAAAAACAAAAAACAAAAAAACAAAAACCTGCAATCTGAAAGACTTCTAGTGGTAAGCATGTCAGAAGAGATACTCAAATGATATAATTAAATGATAACAATTGATACCATCTTCAAGATGAATAAAGAAAAGAAGCTAGAGATGTATGAGATGAAATTCACAAATCTTCTAATGTGGAGTGACAAACACAAGACATAAAATAAAGCAGACTAGAATATTTAGCAATATAAACCAAGTTGTGTAACTGGTGGGCTTGTGCTGTTTAAGGAATGTACTCAAATGTGTATAGCTCTAAAATGTACAAAGTAGTGTTCACTGTGATATTCAAAAGAACTGCCCTCTTTGGACAGAGAGGGAATCCCCACAGGAATGGCTGCATGGGATTTGTTTCTGGGACTATATTTCTTGATTTGGATGGTAGATGCATGAGAACACACATTGATGTTAAGATGTAGTACTGTCACACATATTCTTTGTTTTAAGTATGCTTGACAATAGTAAAATACAAGAAAATAATTACTGAAAAAAAGCAAAAAAATTTTTTGATATTTTATTTTTTAAGTCAGTAACTTTAAATTTTGGTTATGGATAAACTGCTGTATTTTAGCTTCTGAATTCAAACACAGAGATGATTCTCAGCCTATGAACTACATTGTAATACCCAGACATTATCTGAGAAAGCTTTACCACCATAGGGCTAGGTCTCCAAGCTGCCTTTTAGCAACTTCATTCATTCTACCTTGAAGGATATTTCTGTTGTCATGGTGAATCCATGGGTGATGACAGGCTCTTCCTCTGCAGTCCTTCCCTTCCAGCAGTCCAGCTCCACACAGCGACATCCAGACAGAAGCACCTGGCGATACATCTCTACAGAGGAGTTCCCAGCCAACTGGCCAGCTGCAAAACAAACCCCAGAATCCTTTGAGTCAAGAAAAGCATGGGGTAGAGACTCCTCAAAAGCTCCTTTGAAAGGAAAATCACTGGACTAGCCCAGGTGGCATCAGGGTTCCCTAGTCATTAGTTGGGAGGGAAGGGGAGGGCAAGAGAGGAGAAGAGAGAGGGGAAGGGAGGGGAGGAAGAAAGTGTTGTAACAATGACACATGCTATCTGCTTACTAGGAGTCGACCACTGGTTTTTGCAGTCAACAGTGAATCTTGAAAAAAAAAAAACTTATCTGGTATAACTATTTTATAAGAAACAGAATCCACTCCAGATAATGAAAAGGGCACAGAGCCGTTGAGTCATCCAAGTTTCCATGGGGAATATTAAAAAAAAAAAAAAAAAAAACCATACAGTTTTGTTCATGGAAGATACTTAGCAAGTAAAGACAGCAGTACTCTCCAAATTGGTGTACAGTTTTAATTCATATTACAACCAACAGAAATTTGGCTGCAGAAACTGACATTCTGACCCAAACATTATATGGAAATATAGGAAATGCCTTAATTAGTCAAAGTAATCTTGAAAAACATAAACAAAGTTGGAAAAAATCACCAATTTTAGAATTTAATACCGTTATAGTAATCAAGATAGTATGAAACCAGTGTAGGATGAATATAGGTAAATGCAAGAGAAATAAAGGTTTAGAAATAAACCATCGTTTTATAATCAGCTGACTTCCAATAATGTATCCAGTACAACTCAGTACAGAAAAACTAGTATATTCAATGAATTGTCCTAGAACAAAAGAGTAATTGACCACATGCCCAAAAAGAGTAAAAGCTGGATCTCTATTTTATACTACATAGAATAAATTATTGCAAAACTGCCGAGTCCTAAACATGAGTGCTTAAAGTGTGACTGTCATAGAAGAAACAGAGGAAGCCCCAATAATTAGGTGAAGCCAACACCAATGGCACAGACAACACAAAGAATAATAGGAAAGATTTATAAAATTTATATTTGTGAGCAGAGCTGAAATAACCCAGTATAGCTAGCTAGCAGTAAGCAGGTGGCCCAACACCCTCATAATTAATATTTGGCCCAACCTCACAGTTCTTGTTAAACACCATGATTCTGAAGGAGGAAGTATGACAATTGCCTCTCATAATTTACAATACCTTATAAAAGAAGGAGAAAGCATCCCAATTCATGAAGACAGCTTTTACCTTAAGAAGTTGGCTGGTGAGAATTGACTGTAGTCTGTTTCCACTCTCTGATATTCCAGATTTTCCCCAATATCTGGCTCTGAGTTTCCATTAAATACCAACTAGAATTTGTGTTTCAATTACTCTAAGAATTTATTACCATAAAGTTGGGCCCTTAAGCAGATATGTGTATTAAAACTGTATCAGTAAAACCAGGCACCAGAATCTACTGAACACACCAGACTGTAAAGTATTAGTTAAGTTTTAAGTTATAAGAGCTAGTTAGAAACAAGTCTAAGCTATCATCTGAGCATTTATAATTAAATAATAAGTCTCTGTGTGGTTATTTGAAAGCTGGCTGATGGGACAGAATATGTCACATACAGACCCTGCTGACCTGACTTGGTATATGCTCCAGGAACAGCCTGGCAGAGAATATTCAGCTATCTCAGAGGTTTCAGTTTGGCTCAGTCTCCATAGCTGAGGCAGCCTATTTGATTTGCCATCTGCCCATTTATTCTTATTGATTGGGCCCTGTGCATTATCAACATGGCTTCTGTGATCCTGCATTTCACCTGAGCAACTTGACTAACCTGAGTTCCCCCTGACTCTATGCTTGACTCTACATCAGCACCTCCAGCATACCTCCAACAGGGTTTGCTACCTAACTCCCACCTAAAATCCCTTTGCATCTGTATCAGCCTCCTGCTTCTGCCTCTCAATAAGGTTCTTTGAACTTCTTGAACTCTACTGAGGCCTCTTCACCATCTTGTGTCCATTCTGTAATTTCCATATATACACATTCACAATAGATTTACTATTTGATGGGTAGTATGCGACTTCAGAGTTAACATCATTAGTAAAGACTGAAATAAAAGGAATACTGATGGCCAGTGTCCAGCCATCACAGGAATTAAGACTATGTGGCAAGTTGCAGTCAACAAAACTGATGTAGCTTATGAACTGATTGTGGTTCAATAATTCTGGACATTGTAGGAAACACAAACATGTCTGTCTATGTTTCTGAGAAAAGGTTCTCATGACAAAAATTCAGAATGAAATCTCTGTCACCAAGTTATAAAATGGTGATAACTGAAGAGAGTAAACTTAGCTCAAGAAACCCCATTTTATATTTTAGTAGCCATTTTGTACTATAGAGGTAAAATAGAGTTCAGTTTCACATTTCTGGCAGGGGCTTGCCCAGTTACAAGAAAGAATAAGTAAGCACTATCTAAGGACACCTGGATGATCCAACCCTAAGGGAATAAAATGGCTAGCCCACCCAGGTGGGGTCCAGGAATGTTAAGCGGTAAAAAGTCGCTAAGCATGAGCCAATCAGGAGAACACTTGCACCCTTGACCCCAAGTAACCCTGCCTTGTGGTTTTTACCTATAAAAAGCTTGTGTAATTGGGGGTGCTCAGCTCTTCCTTGTACTGCACCCAAGCGGGTGTAGGGAACAAGCTCCCTTTTTGGCTTATATGACACTGACAATAAACCTTGCTGTTGAATTTCAGACATCTCTGTCTCCAGTGGTCTCTCTGGGTGATTGAGCTTTGGGCATTACACTAATAAAGACCCATGAGAGGTCTGAGGGCAGAGGCTATGGTACCGAAACAGAATGGCTTCTTTTCCCTTAAGAAGTTAAATAAAGTCATTAATTTAAAATATATTTCTATATTAATTCATTTAATGTGAATATATGTGCCTGAGTGCATTGCATCACAGGATGGGAACCTGCAAAGGTTAGAAGATAGTATCAAATCCCCGTGAACTAGAGTTAAGACAGCAGATTATGGGTTGTCATGTGTGTGCTGGGATCTGAACTTGGATCTTCTGCAAGTAAGTGTTGTTCATCATCTTTCTATTCCTGGTAGTCACTAATTTTCTGATATATTTTTTAAATTAATAATAAATACATTTTGAAACAAGTTGTAAAGGTATGGATTTATTGCTATAAAACTTTATTTCAGGGAAAGATGGTGAAAAATACCTAAGGGCAGGACCCAGGTCTAAGAATCTTGAAAGAATCTCAGGAATACACCTGACAACCAACAGATTTAAAAGTTAGTTTCACACCAAAAATTGGGCCAGTAGATTCAGGGCTTGGGTTTGAGCCAAAAGTTATTGTACCCCATATCCCTTTGCCCAATCTCAAAATGCCAAGATGTGTTGGCACTCCACTTATATATGCTTTTCTTTAAAAGCCACCTCACAGGGACCAAGTGCCCTCTGCAGAGTCCCAGCGCACTCTGGAGCAGGGGCAGGTAAACTCTGCCCCTGACCACACCCACAGCTCCTGCTGAGGGAATCTGCACGGCTCCCACCACGACCTTGAACTGAGCGAACTGAGCGAACCAACTATAGGGGTCTCTGAAGGGCAGATTCAGACCCTGACCAGAGGTGAGGAGGGATCAGCAGGCCTCAGCGCCTATATCCTAGCCTGGGAGGGAGAGTTTAGCTCCCATTGCTTTCGGTTCTGCTCCCGGGACCAAGTGCTCTCTGCAGAGTCCCAGCGCACTCTGGAGCAGGGGCAGGTAAACTCTGCCCCTGACCACACCCACAGCTCCTGCTGAGGGAATTTGCAGGGCTACCCACCACGACCTCGAACCGAGCGAACCAATAACTGCAGGGGTCTCTGAAAGACAGAATCAAACCCTGACCAGAGAGGTGACAGGAGGCACACAAACCCAAGTGCCACAACTGACCAGGACTCATCTAATCGTGAACCACTGAAGCCATGGGCAAACGTCAGTGCAAGAAATTACATAATAATACAAAGAACAACATGGTAACTCCAGAAGAGAGTGGCGATCTTACAAAAACAAGACCTGAACTGAGCAATGAAGAGGAATCAGAAGGAAGCAACACCAAAAATTCCTTTTTGATGATCATCGAAGCTCTCAAGGAACATATGAAAAAAAGCCTTAAAGAAATAGAAGAAAATACAAACAAAAAATTGGAAGAGATGAACAAATCTATGAAAGAAACATGCCAGGAACTAAAAGCTAAAATAGAAGCAATAAAAAAGGCACAAAATGAGGCAAAGATGGAAATAGAAAACCTGAAGGAAAAAGCTGGAACCACAGATACAAGCATTGCAAACTGAGTTCAAGAGATGGAAGATAGAATCTCTGAAGTGGAAGACTCAGTAGCTCAAATAGATATATCAGTCAAAGAAAATAGTAAAACTAAAAAAGTCATAACTCAAAATGTTCAGGAAATCTGGGACACCATGAAAAGACCTAATTTGAGAATAATAGGAATAAAAGAAGGAGAAGAATACCAGCTCAAAGGCACAGATAATGTTTTCAATAAAATCATTGAAGAAAACTTTCCTAACCTGAAGAAGGAAATGCCCATAAAGATACAAGAAGCTTACAGAACACCAAATAGATATGACCCCCAAAAAAGTCAGCGCGCCACATTATAATCAAGCCACAAAACATACAGAACAAAGAAAAAATTTTAAGAGCTGCAAAAGAAAAGGGCCAACTCACATATAAAGGCAGACCCATCAGAATAACGCCTGACTATTCAATGGAAACGATGAAAGCTAGAAGGGCTTGGTCAGAAGTTATACAGACGCTAAAACAGCATG